>OZ005648.1:203412679-203527780 GCA_963930645.1 Salticus scenicus
CCGTTTTGGAAAGCTAACGTTCGTTTGTGGATTGCACAGTGCAACAACGCTTTTACGTACAGTGGAATAACCAGCGATGAAACAAAATTTTCTGCTCTAATTGCTAATATCGATGCTGAAACCTTGTCGCACGTGTCCGATATTGTGTTAAATCCTCCGGACACTGCAAAAATATAAAAAACTGTCTGAAAGGCTGATATCTGAATTTGAGGACTCTGAGCACCAGAAAATAAAGAAGCTGCTCACTGACCTTCAACTGGGTGATGAACGTCCAAGTCATCTCCTGCGGAAAATGAAAGAACTTTCTGGGAACCTGCTGAATGATGACTTTTTACAAAATTTATGGATGCAAAGAATGCCAGCTCACATTCAAACAGTTTTATCTGCTTCATCGGAGAAACTTGATCAGCTTGCAGTTATAGCTGATAAGGTTGCTGAAGTTGTACAACCTAGTGCCATTTGTGCCACTTCTGGAGCACCTCTTGATACCACCAGAGTTACAACCGACACCCTTGCCCGCCAGATTGAAGTGCTTACACGCTAAGTTTCTGAACTTTCCCATAGTCGTTCCAGGACTCCCAGATTCCGCAATCGATCCAAATCATGCTCCAGGAAAAATAGCTCCAGTGATATATGTTTTTACCATACCAGGTTTGGGGATAGGGCACGTAAATGTGCTCAGCCTTGCAGCTATGAAAAACAAAAAAACATGTCACTCCCGTCATAGCTGGGATGACGGAGGTATCTAAAAAGCCCAGTCGATTATTCCTTCATGACCGAAAGACTGGCCAAAAGTTTTTAATTGATTCTGGTAGTGAAATTTCAGTGTTGCCTCCTCCTCCTCATCACAAAAACAAGTCATGTGAAACTTTTTCCCTTTTCGCTGCCAATAACACTAAAATTCCAGCCTATGGATTTGTGCACCGACAATTAGACTTGGGTCTCCGGAAACTTTTCCCATGGACATTTGTGATTGCTGATGTGAATTCTCCCATCATCGGCGCAGACTTTTTGCAACATTTTAATCTTCTGGTTGATTTAAAAAGAAAATGTCTTATAAATCCTGAGACTTCATTGTTTACTTACGGGGTCATTCCATGTCAAATCAACCAAAAAAAAGATGATTTGACACCCATAGTCTCAGATTTTGACGAAACTTGGTGTATTTGTTCCTTTCATGGATTTAAATGAGGAAAAAAAAATATTTTTGCTCTATCTTAAATAGTTTAGATTTTACAGCTAGTTAAAGATTTGTGAATTTCATGTATTTTTTCGATCAAGCAGAGAAAACGCAATTTGTTCTTTCATAAAGAATAATTTTTATCTCCCTTATTTACCAACTAATGTTAATGAAATTTTTTATGAGTATGCTTTAATATATAAGAAATACAGGAAAAAATAAATTTTACTAGCAAGTAATTGCGCATGGCCAGGAAAAAATCCTGAAATATTATTTTGAAATTTTTTTTAATGAAATACAGAGTTCCACCCCAAATGGATTATCATCATGAGGGAAAAGGATAATCAAACATTTTTTTTTTTTGTATTCTTGTTCTAAACGATGTATTCTACAACATTGAAATATAAAATAAGTGGCTTTTTTGCATCCTTCATTATTTTTTCTGACTTCAAATTTAAAATTTCCAATTCCGTCATTTTCTTGAAATCACCAAATTAGAAGTTCTAATTTTACTAAAATTATACAATTTGAATTAAAATGTTATTTATCAACTAATTTCAGTTTAAAGGTTTTTGAAATAAAATGAAAAATTGAATTACATAATTAAGTGATGTATGATTAAAACAACAGAGTAGTTTTTGAGAATGTTAATTCAACATGTACAGAAAGATACATACATAAATGCTATTAAATTGAATCAACAAATTTATATCTAAATTGAAATTTCAAAACAAACAAAAAAGTTTCTAAATTAATATTAAATGTTCTAATATAATAGAAATTCGCTTTAAAATTTAATTTTGTTTCAAAAACAATATCTTTATTTTAATCATTTTAATACTCACTGCTATTTCAAATTTTAATCTTATTGTAAACAATCAAACCATTCAAGTTGCAACAAGACAATTAAGTGATGTTCTGTCTACTGTGTAGGTACATGTTTAGATGTCTGAATAAGTCAAATCTTGTTCGACATGTTTAAACAAGTGAGCTTGCTCAGTAGCAGAGACAAAACTCGGCATCTTGTAATTAGTCAGTCATAAGCTATTGCATGTGTAACGTGCATTATTGAGGCTACACTATTTTGAAAAGAATTATTAAGTTAATTAATTTTTTAATGTTATAGTATATTAGAAAAATGGAGAAGTGCAGTGCGGGGGAAATAACTCAAAGTGATTGTCATTTGTTATACCATGTTAGGAAAAAAAAAACCTTGCAAACTCTTGATAAACTATTTGAAACTGATTTAACTCTCTTAAAATTGAGGACAGAATTAAGTAGTGAATTAAAAACTATTTGTCTTCATCACCAAAGTGTGTTTTTGAAAAGGTATAAATCATTGCAAAACCAACAAATTATGTATATATTAAGATCTTTTAAACTGAAATTAGTTGATAAATAATATATTCTGCATTGCTGCTTTCGTTGCAGTACTCGTGCGTACTTTGTTTTCCTGACGAAGGATCATGTTTTTTTCTTTAAACTCAAAACAGTTGCTGAAAATTCTTGTATTTTATAATTATTCAAAATTTGTACTTATTAAATAACATTTTGGTTCAAATTTTTGTATAATTTTACTAAAATTGGAACTTCTAATTTAGCGATTTCAAGAAAATGCGGGAATTGGAAATTTTAAATTTGAAGTCAGAAAAAATAATGAAGGATGCAAAAAGCCATTTATTTTATTTTTTCATGTTGTAGAATACATCCTTTAGAGCAAGAATAAAAAAAAAAAAATTGATTAACCTTTTCCCACATGATGATATTCCATTTGGAGTGGAACTCTGTATTTCATTAAAAAAATTTTCAAAATAATATTTCAGGACTTTTTCCTGGCCATGTGCAAATACTTGCTGGTTTAATTTATTTTTTTCTGTATTCCTTACATATTAAAGCATACTCTTAAAAAATTTCATCAACATTGGTTGGTAAATAAGGAAGAAAAAAATTGTTCTTTATAAAAGAACAAATTGCAATTCTTCCACCTGATCGAAAAGTAACATGAAATTCCCAAATCTTTAACAATCTGTAAAACCTAAACCATTTCAGATAGAGCAAAAAAATTTGTTTTCCTTATTTAAACCCATAAAAGGAACAAATACACCAAGTTTCATCAAAATCTGAGACTATGGGTGTCATGGTGTGGTTGAATTGACATGGAATGACCCTACGGCAACATTGCTCGTAAAAAGCAATCCTCTGTTGTGACTGTTTCTATTAATTCAGATTACGATTCTCTGCTTTCTGAGTTTCCGGATATCACAAATCCTACTCTAATTAAGCAAACTACACCTCATGATACAGTGCATCATATCTTAACTCGTGGGCCTCCTGTAACAGCAAAACCAAGGCGACTCCATCCTAAACTATATGAAGCAGTGAAAGCTGAATTTGAATTTCTTCTCAATCAAGGAATAATTCGTCCATCCAAAAGCCCGGGGAGCTCACCGCTGCATGTTGTTCCTAAGCAGGACTCTACAGTACGTCCAGTTGGAGATTATCATAAGCTGAAAAAGCATTTATTTCATCAAATCCCTATTGCTGAAAGTGACATTCCTAAAACAGCAGTGACAACCCCATGGGGCCTCTATGAGTATACTCATCTATGTTTTGGGTTGGTGAATGCTCCGCAAACATTTATGTGCTTTATGCATGAGGTTTTAAGAGGTCTCCCATTTTGCTATGTATATCTTGATGATATACTCTGTTTTTCATCTGATGCTACTAAACATAAGAAGCATTTACGTGCTATATTTCAACGGTTAAGTGCTTATGGCCTCAAACTGAATGTATCAAAATGCATATTTGGGGTCACCAATCTTGAGTTCCTTGGCCACCTCATTAGCCCAAAAGGTGTAAAACTTTTACAAAACAAAGTTGAAGCAGTTCTTAATTTTAAGTTACCTGAGACAATTGGTAATTTGCGTAAGTTTCTAGGGTTATTGAATTTTTATCGCAGGTTTTTACGTCATGCAGCAGACAACCAGGCCACATTAAATGAGTTTTTAAAAGGATGTTCCGGGAAGAAAAATTCTAAGAAGCCAATTGTTTGGACCCCTTTAGCAACTGAGGCTTTTGACAAATGTAAAAAAGCATTGGCTAATGCCACATTACTTGCCCATCCTTCCCCAACTGCCCCACTTGCATTGCATGTTGATGCGTCTGATTATGCAATTGGTGGTGCTTTACATCAAGTTGTAGATTCTGAGCTGCAGCCCTTAGGATTTTTCTCCAGGAAGCTCAGCACAGCTGAAACACGATATAGTGCTTATGACCGGGAACTCCTTGCTGCTTACGCATCCATTCGCCACTTTAGACATATGTTGGAGGCCAGAGAGTTTGTCATTTACACTGATCATAAACCTCTAACGTATGCTTTTTGCCAAAAAAATGATAAGTGTTCCCCACGTCAAATAAGGCACTTAGATTTCATTTCGCAATTCACTACCAACATACAACACATACCAGGGTCACAGAATATTGCTGCTCATGTCATGTCCCGTATAGCTGCTATAACTATTCCCAATCCTATTGATTATTCTGTTATTGCTGCAGCTCAAGAACAGGATGATGAGTTGAGGTCTTTACTTTCATCAAACACATCTCTACAGCTTAAAAAAATTACTCTCCCAGAGGCAAACATTGATTTGGTTTGTGATATATTGACTGGCAGTGTCCGTCCCTATATCCAGTAGCGGCTCGTGAGATTCCTTTACAGGGGGGCTGCATAGCTGCATGTCTACGTAAGATTTGAGAAAAAAGCGAAAATGACTTTCTAAATAATCTGTTTTAATTGGGGTCTTCGGGTTTTATATGCGCAGACTGAGCAAGAAGCAGAGCAATGCAGGATACAGCATAGATTTAAAATTTTATATTATTGGACATTCATTACAAAGAAAAAAAAATCTGGAGATATTATTTTGTTAACTTTAATTATTAATGATAATCAGTTTTCCCCAAACAAAATAATTTTCATCTGCATGCTATTATTTTCTCCAAGATGGTACGAAGTACTAAGTATACCTACATGATTGTAAATCAAATTTTGCTCATTAAAAAGATACACACAATGATTTATATAAAAATAATAATAAATAGTTTGATTACATACTTATGTAGATCTGTACAGTTCTTGCGATAATAACTGCAAATAATTCGAATCTATAGTCCATAATGATAAAGAATTTCTTTTTGTGTCTCTGTACAAAAATGTATAAGTCCTGTACTCATCAAAACTATACAAATTGCGTGACGATTACCTATAACCTACCTACCAATTTTTAGCTCAATTGGATAAAACATTTAGGCGCAATCGCACTTCATAAATTTAAGTCCATTAATCAAAATGATAAGGAATTTTTCTTTGTGTCCTTGTAACAGAACTATAAGTCTCACATCCATCAAATTCTATACAGCTCGTTTGATGGTGACCTTTCACATACCTACCAGCTTTCAGTTCAATCGAACCAAGCATTTAGATGTTATGATATTCACTCACATATATACACTTACTCACACCATACATATAACACTGTAAAAATAGCAGAAATGAGCTCAGGAGACCTCAAAACATTATAGTAATGTAATGCTCGTATCTTAAAAGTTCAATTATAATGATGCGTTTCATTAATTTATTTAGAACATCCTTTGAAATATTAGTTAAAAGAGTTAACATTGACGTAAAATCTTGCACATCACATAGATTATGAAATGCTTGTCTAACATTACGAACAATTTATTGTTATTATTTTTTTTTTAATGCGAACTTTACACACATGTACAGTAAACTAAAATTTCATTTAAATATGAAACCTCAGTATAATTAAAAATGAATTTCCAAAATTTGCTGCACATCTTCTGTATTGCCGTGCATTAAAAAAAAAAAAAAAAAAATTCTACAAATGTTAAAACACCATTTTCTTTAGATATATTTAACCCTTTGCGGCGCAAGACAATTTTAAACATTTAAATTACACTGCCACCGGAATTCATGAGCTAAACTAAACTAAAAGAAATTTTAAATTTTAAGGTTTAAAAAACCGGTCTTTTCTGATATGTTATAAACGCGAATTTTTGCTAAAAAATTTCCGGGATGAATTTTTGCAGCTGGATCTTAAATTTTGTGTCCTCGCAGCAAGGACACCGCGCATTAAGGGGTTAAAAAGGCTTGAGTAGTATATATCAGTTTAATTTGGTTTGAAATATTATCCAAGCCAGCAGTGCATTCTGGATGTTTTGTGTGTCCTCGTAAAAGAAGTATATAGGAAAAATAGTGTGGTCAATCTAAAGAACGAATATTAAAATGCTTAAATTTCCGAGCATATTTCTGAAAGTTCTTACTCAAATAGAAAGAGAGATGAAAGATGATGAGTTATAAATGCTTTCCAACTTCGTTGTATGAAAGTGTCAGAAATTAAAAATTGAGTAATCTCGTGTTTTCAAGAAAGGTTCGACTGCTAATATTTCTCATCAAAATAGAAAAACATTAGTGACTAAAATACAAATGAAATAATAATAATAATAATTATAATAATAACCTTATAAACAAAGCGATTAAACACTTGATAAATTTTAAATATTGTTTAAGGCAAAATTTATATAAAAATTGAGATTCTGTCTATTCAACGTTTCTGCCATTGGCAAACCAAGAAACCGAAAAACCGTGCGAAATTTCCATGTAATATAAAATAAAAATCTGTTTGAAAAATAAATAAAAATGACTTCTATTTTCTCATATAATGGTGAATAACCTTCATGCTAAATTTTTTTACCTCTCATACATAAATAATCATCAAACACAGCGATTACCGCATTAAAAACTGTGAAGAAAAAACGTAGATTACAAAGGGAAATTGTTCTTTTCCAGCATTACCGAAATCCCTATTCAGATCGGAGCTGCAGAGGATGCAGCTCCAACCAAATGGTCGAAACTGGTAGGGAAAACGAGTAGGGGCGGTTGTAACTGTTCTTTCCCTAAAGAAATCCCTTTTTTCTGGAGCTGCATGAATGAGCAGTTCCTTTACGAATTTTCGAGGTGCTATTACGTTTAAAAATGGTTTACTTTTCTCAGCTTTTTAATAACTTTTCATGATAACGAAGAAATCTGCTTTTCTATATGCATAATACTATACAATATAATAATATTTATTTTCAAAAAATTTTGAAAGTTGATAAAATAGTTTTTTCGAATATTTCTGGGGGGGCTGCAGCTCTGCAGCTCCTGCCACGAGCCGCCACTGCCTATATCCCAAACCAATATCGCCAGGGTGTGTTTGCTTCACTACACAACATGGCTCATCCTGGTATTCGAAGAACACAACACATGATCAAATCACGGTTTGTCAGGCCTAAGATGTTAGCAGACATAGCTAAATGGACCAGATGTTGCATTCCATGTCAAAGGGCTAAGGTTCACAGGCACACCAAAGCACCCTTTGCAACTTTTCAAGAGCCTTCTCATAGATTTGCTCATGTCCATTTAGATCTTGTAGGTCCTCTTCCTCCCTCAAATGGTTACTCTTACTGTTTAACTATGATTGACAGATTCTCTCGGTGGCCAGAGGCTCAACCACTCAAAGATATCTCAGCTGAATTTGTTGCAGAAGCATTTTTCACATGTTGGGTCTCTCGTTATGGAGTTGCCCACTATTGTAACAACTGACCAAGGACGCCAGTTTGAGGCTTCCCTTTTTCGCTCTCTTACAACTCTCTTGGGTGTACGGAGATCTCGGACGACAAGCTACCACCCTCAGGCAAATGGGTTAATTGAAGAATTGCATCGACCCCTTAAGACAGCTATTAATTGTCATGCCACTGAACGGTGGACTGAAGTTCTGCCATTAATCCTTCTTGGTTTTTGTGCCGTCTTAAAAGAAGATTTAGGTTGTACACCTGCTGATTTAGTTTTTGGTGCGACACTTCGATTGCCTGGTGAATTCCTAGAATTTAAGCAGCATACTATTGATCCTACAGATTTTGTCAGCAAGTTACGTGGGCATATGCAGACACTTCGTCCCATACCACCCAAGTGCCACGGGGAAAGTAAAACTTTTGTACACAGAGATTTAGCAGCAGCCACCCATGTGTTCCTTCATCAAGATATGGTGAGACGCCCACTTCAACCACCTTATGATGGGCCTTTTTCAGTTGTTCGTAGAACAGACAAGGTTTTTCATCTGGACATAAATGGCAAAATTATACCCGTATCTATTGACCGTGTGAAACCAGCATATATTCTGGATGCACACAAACAAATTATCTTGCCAGCAGCCTCATCTAGACCCCTACAGGAACAGAATAAGAAACTGCACCCCTTTCCTACTACATCAGATACTCCATCTGAAAAGTACCTGTCTGATACTATCTCACCACCTCCAACAGTAAGATTGCAACCAAAGATCACACGTTCTGGGACGACATGTTCACTTCCCTGCAAGGTATCGTTGACACTGGGAGGGGAGTATGCAGCAACTATATATTTTAATCTTAATCAAAACTTTTATTTTTGTATAACAGCAGCAATACTACAACTAAACTTTGAACTCTTATAGAACTAAACTGAAATCAGTGTAATGTTGTGTTCGGCGTCAGTACTTGTATCGCTCGTGTCACACGACGCACGAGCATATCAGCGTGTAACTTTCATCTTTATTATTTTTCTTACTTAATTAAATATGGTTTCTGTAAATAGACACTCATTTCGGACGTGGAATTCTTTGTGAGTGGTCAGAGACAGTCAAGGAAAATCACAATTAGTCCCAAGTCATTTATTAATATTTCGATTATGGGACACATCACAAATTACGCATGACAAATATTAATGAAATTGATGATATATATACAATGATAAAAAGAATATATTTTACAATTCATGTTTACATTTCGTTTATAACTACCGTTCTTCATCCTTCGACCCTCAGCCCTCGTCTCCTCCCGAGAGCTGAGTTGCCATTCTTATATTGTGGTTTGCCAGATTTGGCGCACCTTACACGCCCCACCTAAACATAAAATTAGCCCACAGTGGCTGATTTTATGACTTTTAAAAACAAAACACTCACACATATATAAATGTTACTACAAAACATATGCTTTCAAAATATTAATCAATACACTATATAATTTCAATTTTAATATATATAGAATATAAAAAATAATAATAATAATGCAAATAAACTATTATTCCAGCCTTGACAGAGTGTCTGCACCTCTGTGCTGGGACACCTGGTCTATTAGTGATGGAATGATTCCATCTTAGAAGAGCTAGAGCCCAACGGGTTAACTTGGGACTCTTAGGAGTAGTATGATTTAAGTACTTAAGTGGATTATGATCAGAAATGATCTCTACCTTAGCCCCATAAATCCACTTATCGAATTTGTTCAGTCCGAATAAAACTGCCCATGCTTCTTTTTTGATGCTTGCCCAATTTTTCTGCGTCGTATTGAATTTTTGGCTTGCGAAAGGTTTTGGGCGATAAGATCCATCAGCATCTTGTTGGGTTAAACAACATCCTACACCATAGTCAGATGCATCGCAATGAACTTGGAATGGCAAGTTGGCATCAGGGGTAGCCAGGCTAGTTACCTCACACAATAACTTTTTTAGTTTGTCAAAAGATTTTTGTTCGGCCTCACCCCAACTGACTATGTTTGATTTATTTTTCTTGGTCAGCTCCGTGAGTGGAGAAGATATTTCCACATAATTTGATATATAAGTGCGATAGAAACCCATCAGTCCCAAAACAGACCTGACATCCTTTTTAGTGACCGGCTTAGCTAACTTTCTAATAGCTGATATCTTATCTTCTTCAGGGCCATGCCTACCTCCCCCTATCACATGACCCAAATATTTTATTTTCCGTGAAGCAAAGGAACATTTATCCAGTCTCACCGAGAAACCTAACTTATGTAACTCGGTTAGAATCAACCCTAAATGGGCCAAATGTTCTTCAAAAGATCTAGAGAAGATGACCACGTCATCCATGTATGCCTGTGCATAATCTGAATGAGCTTTTAAGATACGGTTCATTTCTCGTTGAAAAGTACCCGATGCCCCTGCTAGACCAAAAGGCATTGTCTTCCACTGGTACACGGCATTGTGAGTGGTAAATGCTGTTAATGGTTTACTTTCCTTATCCATTTTAATTTGCCAGTACCCCTTTAAAAGATCTAAACTGGTTAGCCAATGGACTGATCCTGCAGTGAAAATTAACTCTTGCATATCTTTCATGGGAAAAACCGGAACTTTAGTTACCGCATTTAAAGCCCTGAAATCGATACACATTCTTACAGAAGAATCTTTTTTCGCAACGCAAACAATTGGATGAACTATTTCAGATTCTGATGGTTCTATTAAATCTAGATCTAACAATTCTTGAACCTGACGTTCAACTTCCTTCCTATATGCCATGGGAACACTGTAACAATGGGGTTTTTTCTGAATTGCATTTGGTAATAATTCAATTTTATGAGTGCCTACCAAGGTTGGTTGAACAGGCTTAGTAAAGATACATTTAAATTTTACAATTAAATTTCTAAGAGTTTTCCACTCAGAAGCATTTAAATGTTCAACTTTAAGACTATCAAGAATTTCAAAGAATTTAGATTCCTTTGTAGCGGTAGGTAAAGTTTCAACATGACCAAATTCTTTTTCTTCCTCAAAAATAACATTTACAGAATTCAAACTAGCTATATAATGTTTTAATTTATTTTGATGAACATGTTTGATCGCACCATCTGGTAATTTCACTATAAAAGAATGAGGATTACATTTTTCAAGAATAGTTGTGGGACCCTGCCATCTGGCAAATAATTTATTTGTTGAATTAGGTATTAAAACTATCACCTGATCCCCAACTTTGAATACTCTGTTAGACGATCTTAAATTGTGGTAGTAAGCTGTTTTTTCCTGTTGTACTGCCGAAACAAGTTTGGCTTGCTCCGCAGCCTTCTCAAGTTTTAATTTTAAATCTTTTAAATATTTGGCAACAGGAGTAGTACCTAACTGTATATTATTATGTCTCCCGGTCCAAGTAGATTTTAAGATTGACAAAGGACCTTGTGGTTGTCTACCATACAGTAACTGAAATGGAGACACACCCGTAGTTGAATGGGGTATTTCTCTGTACGCCCACAACACATAAGGAATTTGCAAATGCCACCCTCTACCTTCTTCCCTTATTACATTATGTAACATGTCTTTCAGTGTTCTATTAAATCTCTCCACCAATCCGTTCGATTGTGGATAGAGAATCCTGGGGTAGAGAATCTTTGACTGCTCCCTATATGTTTCTCGAACTCTTTAGTCAGTTCAGCTATGAAGTTTGTCCCGTTATCAGACGCCCTCGAAAAAATGCTTAGCAACACCTCACAAGTTGTTTTTGCATTTAGACTAGTCAATGGTATGGCTTCGAAACACCTAGTATGTTGGTCGACCATACACAATATATATTTATGTCCCTTCGAACTTGGGAGATCGATTGGACCTATCAAATCTATATTTACTACCTGAAATGGTAATTCCGGTCTCGTCACCGGTGTGATTGGCGTTCAGTCATTCGTTCTAACTGCTTGAGTGAGTTGACACTCTTTACACGATCTACAATATTTTTTTACGTCAGCCCTCATACCTTCCCAGAAGAATGAGTATTTGATCCTCTTTAGAGTTTTTCTAGGACCCATATGGCTGCTAAACACTGAGGTATGAGCAAGTTTCAGTACCTCCTTTCGCCTACATTCTGGAAGTAGAAGTTGCCCAATGCTCTCCCTGAGTATTTTGTCGATCGGCACCATATGTGGTGGTACTTTATATACTACCTGCTCTTGAATAGAGACTTATCTTAATTTTATTTAATAATGGATAGAGGTTGCTTTTAATCTAAAACAAAATATGTTAACAAATTGTGATCGTATGAAAACAGTGATGAATGAACCCTAAGGCTTCGATCTGATCATACATGGGTACATACCAAGTATAAGATAGATTCAATTTTTATTTTATTGTTTTTATTTATAAGATATTTTAAAATTCAGAATAAAGATTTAAAGTAAAACATACCCAGTCTTGAAAAAAGAAAGGCAGTATTCAATTGTGCTAATTTAAAGATATTTATTAACTGGCTTCTTTATGTTCCAGAGTGTAGAATGTGTATAACCATTACAAATCTCAAATCTGTAATAACATAGCCATTTTTCTTTAAAAGAAATGCAAGATACTTTACAACAATATTTAAATAAAAAAATCATCTCCGGTCATTTTCACAATTTAGTTTGAAGTCATAATAACCGTTAATAATAAAAATCTCTCGATGGAAAAAGATTTAAAAATGTATCAGGGTGTGGGACCACATATAAAAAATAACGGTAAAATATAACACACGGACGCAAGCGCCCGACCATTCTTCTCTGCACCAAGGTGGAACACCAACTGAACTGATTTTAAAATTTTTAAAAATCGCTCCTAAAGAAAAAACAGGTCCGCACACCTAAAATCACGGATATGCGATTTTGATTCGTTAATCGGACCGCAAAAGTAAGTAATAAAGAGTTCGCGCACGCAAGAGAAACAATCGCCGATTCTCCCGTTGACAAGTGTCGCGGGAAGCAAACTTTACAGGGTGCATTGAGCCAGGAACGAACGGCTGCGATGAGATGCCTGCAAAACGATGCATTTTGGCATAGGAATTAAACAAGAGGTGATGTATTTACATCACAGTAACAATATGCTATGAGCGTTATTTCTGCCGTATTTTAGACAACTAATCTTTTTATGGTTATATATATTTCCCATTAAACATATTTTTATTTATTTATTTAAATATTAATTTGAATCTTTCAAATATTTCTGTTCGACAGCATGAGAGTGCAGTAACACACAGAGGTTCATTTGTTTGTATGATAAATTAGCATAGTGATTATTATATAAAAAAATAAATAAATAGGTAAACATTATCGTGTTACACAACTTTATTATGTCGCTCCATTGGTGGCTTTTGAATTTTTGTCGCCATATTAACGATGGATTTTTTTCTTTTTTTTTGTATGAAAAGGGGAAGATTATTTTGCTAATAATTTTATCAGACTCTTTTTTGTTTATACATAAGAATCCTTTATATTCTGCTTATATTTTTAATGCTTTTTAGGTTTAAAATAGTGCTTGTTGAAATAAATTTTCTATCTTTAAAACTGCATTTGTTCTGTAAATTTTGTGTAAAAATAAATCATTTATGTTTTTATGTATTTGATGCGCTACTTAGATTAAAATGGCTGTTGCTATATTAAACTTCTTGTCAAAAAACATTCGGTGTACTTCAACACCAAAATTTAAAAAATCGCCCAGCAGGATCTGTTAATGAAGCTGATAAAATAAAAATATGGTTCATAGAGTTTAAATAATCTATTTAAAAAAATTTTTAAAACCCAAATTATTAATCTATCGTATCACATACATAGATATAGTAAAAATATATAGATTGATCATTGGGGACAAAAAAGTGATTCCTTTTCACTTGGGAAAAGACGGCGATTTTACCAAAATATGGCAGTCTTTCCCCGAGTACACACGGGAATATGCACGAATGTTTTAGCAAATAAAATTCGTGAATAATTTATGTACTAAAGGTGAATGAAAAGCCCCAGATATAGTTTCAAATTCATTCTTCTTTTTTTTTTTTTTTTTCCTTCAATACCACTTAATGGCTGATTCCAAAGCTTTCTTTTCGGCATCAAAAATCTTTGCACGATAATATGGGGATGATAGATCTATATATATTATTATATCTATGATCACATAAATCTTTTCGAAAATAGAATAAAACTTAATTTGAAAAAAAAAAATAATAACTTTTGTTTATTAACCAAAATAATTGATGAAACTTGAAATGTAAGTTGGTCTTGTGGGGTACAGGCTGTATATTATATTTTTGTGTTCGTGAGAGAAAATTTAAAAGTATTTGAAAACTGCAATTTTTAATCCCTTTTAAAAATCATTGTGAAGCAGATTTTTCATTTTTTTTCTCCTAAAGGTTTCCATACAATCTTCTGCTGTTGCCACCTAAAATTCATACTTTAGTTAATTTTAAAAAATCTAATTGTCCGATTGATAAGCTGTTTAATGCATCGGATTAAAAAAAATTTTCCCTTTCATTTGCTATCTTATTTGTAACGATGCGACTGATATTTCTAATTTATTTTCTAATCTTTCTGATTTATTTTCCTCATTTTAAATAAGTGTACGTTTTTTTTTTTTAATTATTATTATTTTGTCGAAAAAAAATGGCAACAATTAAATTATGGATAAAATTTTAAAATTTAAATGTCTTATTTATCAGAAATTAGAAGGTTTTTATTTTCACATTTTAATTAATTAAGAAAAAACTAATCATCCGATTGATAAACTGTTTAATGCATCGGATTTACAAAAATTTTCCCTTTCATTTAGTGTCTTATTTGTAACAATGCGAGTGATATTTCTAATTTATTTTCTAATCTTTCTGATTTATTTTCCTCATTTTAAATAAATGTACGTTTTTTTTTATTATTATTATTATTATTATTATTTTGTCGAAAAAAAAAATTGGCAACAATTAAATTATGGATAAAATGTTAAAATTTAAATGGCTTTTTTTATCAGATATTAGAAGGTTATGATTTTCACATTTTAATTAATTAAGAAAAAACTAATCAAAAATTCGAAAATCTGACTTCGATGTGCACAATGACCCTTCAGGATGCACCTTTGTGTTAAATCTCGTGACTGTCCGAGCTACTGTTTTCGAGATCAGTGAAATATACATACAAATATTGCTCACTTAATAGTATAAGATAAATTGCCCTTTGAATTTTTGAAATTCTTCATATTTTCCTGTAAATTCTCGTAAAGGAAAATCTGGGATTTTAAAATTGGAAATTTTTGCTTCAGAGTTTAACACAATATTTTTACAGTCATTTAGTAAGATCTTAAATCTTACCTGCAAGTCCTATACTTCACCATCTGTTTCTTACATAAAAGCCAATGCATCCTTCAGATCAGTTTCAGGAGGTAAGTTAATGTAGCTGTGTAGTAAATCCTCTGTTATTTTTTTTTAGTTCCAATATTACTGCAATTTTCTTATGTATTGTAATTTCAAAAGAATCTTTGTCGTAGTTCTGTTCATTTAAGTCATTAATAAATTTGAGATTTTTGTTTATTTTATTTTTAATCACACTGCATGTTTGATTTAGATTAGTTAGAGTTGTCACATAAACTGAACTTCCAGCTTAGTAGGGCCAAAATATAATCCAGTATAGCTGAAATATAGTGGACTGTTTAGGCTTAAGATTTGAAACAGATATATAAAAATAAAATTTATTAATAACTAACAATTAGTGGACATGGATAAAAGGTGTGTCTACCAGAGGACATTGCTACAAAATTAGTCCTTTCTAGACAAGGCGTAGATTGCAAGTGTTTTTCAAAATGCACACACACTAGAGCACAGTAACTGTCAAGGAGACAGCAAATGATATCAAAGCATTAATATAACACATATTTAGGAACAAAGGATAGAAATTGCATCACTAATAGTCATTAAGACTTGTAGAAAATTGACAGTGGATAACAGAAGTTGTGTGGTTGTTACACACTAGACTGTTAAATTCATCATGTTGCATTTTAAATAGGGGTGGGAATCGATTAAGAGTTTTAACTGGGTTAATCGTAGTTCCTTAATCGATTAATCGGTCGATTAATCGGATTTTTAATCGGTTTTCATTTTTCTTTATATAATTTTATTTCAATGATGAATAAACTCTCATATTGTGTATATATATTATTATTTATAAGTGTTTGACTGAGAAAAAATTTTTCTTTTTTTCAAAAATTTTTGTCTAATCAACTATATCTGTTTCATAGCTGAAATTTAAATCAATTTTCAGAGTAATAATTGGTGACTTTAAGTGCTAATTTTATATAAATATTTTCACTTATTCATTTTTTTTAATAAATTAATTTTTCAATTAATTTTGAAAGAAACATTAAATGAGTTAACACATACTTTTGTTTTATATTTGCAGGCCTTGTCCATCTCGCTTGTCACTATTTTTAAATCAATTCTCAAAGTTCCATATCATTATCATAAAAATCTCAAAGTCTTATATTTTAGTACTTCTTTGTCACTTTGGACTAGAACACAGATGTTATTTTCTGTTTCAACTTCAATAGTTACTATCAGCAATTCTGAACAGACAAAAAACGCTTGAAGGTATTGTGAAACTCTGTTGACATTTCCCCCATCAGTGGGATAGTAAAAATCTCAATTCCTTCTTTTTTTTCTTCTTCTTTTTTTAATTTTTTAATTTTTATTTTTTGAAAGCTTCTTGTTTCTGAGAATACTATGCCAACACTTTCTGTTGAAGGCTACAGACAGGTGGTGTTGCTCCAGCATGCACATGGAGCGGCATTTTGTTTAATAATTGTCCTCTTTCTTTTCTCTATCAACAAAAGTGCAACAACTTCTTTTCAGAGGTTTTATTTATTTTTATTTATTTATTTACTTGTTTTTTGCTTTTTCATTATTTGATGGATGTTTCTTAGAATGTTTGTCAGCAAAATGTGCAAAAAAATATTTTGTAGGCAGAACAGCATTTTTACTTTAATTCGTAGTTCGAAATTTTTAATCGGATTTTGAAAATTTTTAATTGAATTAATCGATCCGATTAACTCGATTAAAAAAATTGATCGAGACTAAGCATTGATCGATTAACCGAACCGATTAATCGATTAATCGGCACAGCCCTAATTTTAAATGTTTTTTTTTTTTCCCCCATAAATGGAAAACTTCTTATATAAGTAGTTTAACTTATGACAAGTACAATAATACATGAATAAACCTCCCTAGTTTAGATTGTATTTTATTTATAACTTAATATCACATTTTCCATTGAGTTCCACAGATATTAACTTATGAAACAATCACACAATGAAATGTTCATAAGTTTAACATTTCATATAGATTAATTACACTGCTCAGCATGAAAATTGCCCCTGACACCATTTCAGCATATTATTATGTATATTATTATATATGTATATTATTCAGCATATTATTATGACGCCCATTTTGCTTTATCACTCACTATTTTTTAGGAATGGCTCCCTATTTTTTATCACTTTTCGATGATTTTATGGCTATCAATTTGATTTTTAGGAGGGGGGAGGATTATTTTAACCGTTAAATATCTTCTGACGGGCTACAGAGTTGGAAAATGCAAAAAATGGACATTTGCAACGAAAGAAAAATTTTGGGTGGGGATTTGCCACCGAAATTTTGCATTACATATCTTGTATTTTTTAAAATCTGTTTTTAATGTTATTTTTTAAACTTTATATGGTTTTGTTTTTAGGTGTTAAATTTATTATTTTTTATTCTTCAAATCAAATTCCTGGTCGTAAAATTATTGAACAGGGAAAGAAATTGAAGGAGGGGATGGTGTATCTAGAAAACGGTGAGTGACTGGGCGAAATGGGAGTCATATTCGGATTCAGGAGGTCATTTTAATATAAGAATCAACAAGAATGGTATCAGATCTGAATTTTTTTTTTTCAGAGCAGTGTTATTTATTTAATTAAAGTTTATTACATTTTTAAAATTAAAAAGGATTGATTTTCAAATTTATTATATTTAAATTTACCTTATTTAGAATCCTTTATAAATAGTTGAGCTTTTATATTTCAACATCCCAATCGGGGCCATCTTCAGAGCTTGAAATGACAACTAAAGCTGGACGTTTTTTTTACTTTGCTCTTCTTCCTTTCCTTCACTTTGCTTCTTTTGTTGAATCAGGTGCGGCCATTCTGGTGGAATTACACTGTGTTCGATGTCATTAACAGAATTGTTAGATGTTAAGATTTCAAGAGTTTCTCTTTTTAGGGCATAATGATGTGAATTATAAGGGACTATTTTTTGATAATTAATAGAATTAGTGTTAATGGTTTTAATATTGTTAGTCCTTGAAAATGTAGTAGAATGTTTATCATATTTGAGGTTGGTGAGGTGTTCAGAGATACGGTCTTTAATTTTACATTTTGTCGTTCCAATGTAGCTAGCATTATTTTTATCTTGAAACTGGAAATTAATTTTATAAATTCCTGCCATGTGTTTAAAATGAATTGGATCTTTTTCATTTCGTACCAACGCATACGGAAAAAAAAAAAAATATTTACCAACGCATATGAAACGAAATACATCCAATTCATTTTAAACACACCGCAGAAATTTATAAAATTAATTTTCAGTTTCAAGATAATGCTAGCTACATTGGAATGACAAAACGTAAAATTAAAAACCGTATGTCTGAACACCTCACCGACCTCAAATATAATAAACATTCTACTGCATTTTCAAGGACTAACGATATTAAAACCATTAACACTAATTCTATTAATTATCAAAAAATAGCCCCTTATAATTCACATCATTATGCCCTAAAAAGAGAAACTCTTGAAATCTTAACATCTAACAATTCTGTTAATGACATCGAACACAGTATAATTCCACCAGAATGGCAGCACCTGATTCAACAAAAGAAGCAAAGTGAAGGAAAGGAAGAAGAGCAAAGTGAACAAACCGCCCAGCGTTAGTTGTCATTTCAAGCTCTGAAGATGGCCCCGATTGGGATGCCGAAAATATATAAGCTCAACTATTTATAAAGGATTTTAAATAAGGTAAATTTAAATATAATATTAATGTGTTTTTCTTCCTTTTTTATATTCTTATAGGGAGGAGTCTTATATCATGTGAAAACGAAAAAGTGCCTTGATATAGCCAAAAAAGTATCTGGTGATGATGCTGTTGTTACTAGTTGTCATCGAACACATTCTCAAATCTGGTGGTTTGAGCATTATTTGAAGCCATCTGGCGATATTGAATATCAAGAAGTTTAATTTTTTATTCATGTAATAGATATTAAAATAGGAAATATAGGAATTTTATTAGAATAATTTTGAGAATATCCTGTTAAGTAAATTCAACAATATATAGAAAATGTTAGTTTTTGAAAGTATAATGATCCATCATGTGCCTTATTTGTGCCTAGTTAATGAAAAAGTAACTTTCCTTGTTTATTTTCTACTAATACATTGTAAATTTATTATATATAAAATATTATTTTAATTGTGGTACTGGTTGAACTTTTGCATGTCATATATAGTTTTAGATTTTATATACAAATTAATCTTGTTGCTATTTGTTAAAGTTGTTAGTAGAGTGGTTTGTAAACCACTGATTTTGAATGACAAAATAAAGTTGTTAATCTTAATTTTTTTACTGTCTCAAACATTTTAATTCATTATTATTATTTTTTTTTTTTCAAATAAAAATTAATATTCTTATTTAAAATATTTTTTTAAGGCAAATGTAAGCATTTACAACTGATTTAAAATATTTTAAAACAAACTGTGTGTATTTTCTATTTGAAAATTAAAATATCATTTTTGGTTTGGTTCATGTTTGCAGTAAAAGTAACATCATTTTGTTATTACTTACTGTTCTGATCAATTTAGATCTAAGAAGATTGCATTGAAGATGCATGTTAAGTAGAAAACACACAATTTATTGTAATTAGTAAAGCAGTGTATTAAACTGACAGAGAAGAATCAAAGCTAATTCCAATGTTGTTAGTATATGTTTGTTATAAATTTTAAGGAATAATTAAAGATATATATATTTTTTAGATGGCTGTTATTTTATTTTGACATTATATTGCTTTTAACTGAGAATGATTGTAATGTCAGGGATATGTGATTTGAATAAAATTTCGCTTGAGCTTTATGGCACTTTGCCAGTTTCAAATACATTAAATGGATTTATCATGGATTTATTTTATAAGTAAGATAATATAGATTTTTTTTTTTTTTTCATGTGTTATATAAATTGAGGGTGTGTTAGCATGTAAAGTTTGTTAATTATTACACTGAAATATGCAATGAACCCAAAGTTGATGAGTATACATCTAAACGTGTAAAATATGTTTTTCCTTAATGAATTAAATTTTCTTTTAAGAAAATAGTGTTTTTTATTGCTGATATTCTTGTTGATTGTCTTTTCCATTGTTTTGGATCATTGTCTTGATGGAAGATAAAATTTGACCCATGTTCTACTTATGGATACCTTTTTGTAAGTTCTTTTTTAAAATGTCAGTATATACCAAATACCAGTTTATTCATAATGCCATCAGTGAAAACACATTCTACTTTTTCTGCTGCCATAAGTCCTAAATTTTAACTAAAATTGGATCCCAAATGAGTCAATTATTTATTTAAGTTTTTATGGTATTTTTAAGATCCATTTTTTCCCCAGCTTTCTCCATGCTTTAAATCATCTATACCTTCAGTGCTGAATTGAATCACTAAATTCATTGTCATTGGAGAATAGGATACTGTTATAGAATAATACTGGTTTTGATATGCAATTTTTTAATACACAAAATAATTCACACACACAAAAAAAAAAAAAAAAAAAAAATCAAAATAGATTATTTAAAAGAAATTCAGCCCATTATTTATGAAATTGCTTAACTTTCAAATACCATACTCAATTTTGGGCCCATTGTTTGTTATATTTTAGTGATTACAAATTATCCAGCATTTTTATTGTGTTTCATTCATAAATAAATTTTAAATCCTTTTTTTTTTTTTTTTTTAATTTGGTATAGTTTTTGTTGTTGTACATTTTTTTTCCTTAGCTTCCATTATTTTTTTAAACATCGCCAGCCTTTCTTTCTGCTCGTGAAAGAAATTTCTTATTCTGCTTATAAGCGACATATGCTATCACTGTATGTAACTTTTATCATGTATTTTTTGTGTTTTCAAGTAGTACCAGGGTTGTGGTTTAGGACATCTGAAACTGGTTTTGGACAGGACAGTTGGTTTTTACGGTCCAAAAGTGTCCTAAACTGTCCTAAAGTATCCAATATCTAAAATTATAAGAAATTCCACTCCCTACATTCTCAGTTGCAATTATAATTAGTAATTAAAAGTATTCTATATTGAAAATTTGGCCTTTTTTTTTTTGAAAAGAAATTTACAATTTAACAATAGCTATGTAAAATGTGAATTTTACTAACTTAAAAAATTTTCTTACAATAAAAAATAATGTATGATGAAATATTCAAAAAGAATAGTTTGTGAATTTTTTTTTTTTTTTTTTTTTTTTTTTTGTAAAAGGTTTACTTATGCATTATTTTACAGAACTTCTGTTTAAAAACTATTGTATTAAAAGTTCTTTCATAAATGATATAGATTAGCACAGCAAAAATAAATAAAATATAATGTTACAATTAGACAGTGAAGTCTATGCATTTGTAAAAAAGGTAAATATGTCCACATACCCCTAAAAAATAAAAATTGTTAAAATATGTACCATTTAATATTTTTACATATGTATTCCTTTAGTTATTGAAAAATAAATACATATATAGTTGCAGGTTTTTTTTTTTTTTTTTTTTTTTTGTTTGTTTGTTCATTTAAAGAATTGATTTTTTTTTTTTTTTTTAAATAAGTAAATAAATAAATTTATATTATTTTGTTCTCTTTTTTTTTTTAATTGATTTATTCACTTTTAAAGGAAATACAATATTTATTCATGTTGTTTATGTATATGTGAACATTACAAATATCAATACTTGAAGTACAATTATCCACATTTTTCCATTAAAGCCTCAATAATAAATTTTTGCTTTTGTATAATTTATAATTGTTATATGCATCTCTCACTAAATATATTATCAGAACGATGGAAAATACTGGTGTTACAAAATAATAACTAATAATTATACAGTGGACGCTCGTTAATTCGAACTCGAATGTTCTCAGAAAATAGTTCGAATTATCCGATGTTAAGAGAAAATAATTTTAAAAGTATCGTTGAAGACGAAAAATCCCCTAATATGTATAATATAAATTAAAATTAAATATACTATGAAAGAGCAATAAAAACTTACCTTAAACATTACCTTAAACATAAAATGAGGCAGAAGATATTTCATAGAAAATAAATTTTAATTAATAATGTAAGTTAAACTTTCAGGAAAAACTGTAAAACAGATGTTTGTTTTTGCCTATTATGCCTACATTTTTCAGCCAGCTTTTCTATTTGAAGTAGGCATTTCAATTCCTTTTCAGAGGAAGGTTCCATCTGAATAAATGCTTTGAGAGTTTTTATCGAGTCCATTATGGCTTGATCATTAGGACGCTTAAAAGTTTCTTCAGTCTCATCTGAATCCGACAAGGTTTCTTCTTTCTCATCTTCTCGGAAAGTTTTTATTATTTCATCATCGTTCAGTTTTCCACAGATTTCTACGTCTTCATCTACACTTACATAATCAGTAAAAGTAATGTTATCACATTTAAATTTTTTTAATTCAGGAAAATCAGTATCAACAGTATCACATTCTTCGGTTTGATTGCTCTCTTCGGCATGCATGAATTTAGCATGACGAAAGGAATTTCTGATTGTGCTTTCTTCAACAGCATCCGATGCAGCATATAGATCATTTGTAGCTGTCAGCAGAGTAATGTCGTAATTTTCACCACAATCTAAAGAAAAAAGGATTTGTTTTAAGAGTCTCTTACGGTAATTTACTTTAAGATTCTGTATGATTCCTTGATCCATTGGTTGTAGCTTCGCAGTTGTATTTGGCGGCAAATATTCAACCTGTATGGAACTCAGTTCTGGAAGATTATTGTGGCAGGATGCGTTATATCCACAAATAGGAGAATTTTACGTTTTTGCCTCGAAACTGCTTATCTATTCCTTTTAACCAATTACTGAATATTTCTCGTGTCATCCATGCTTTTGTGTTGGATACATAATCAACTGGTAGTGTTGGATACATAATCAACTGGTAGTGTTGGATACATAATCAACTGGTAGTGTTTTGATTCCTGTAAAACACCTTGGATTCTTGGACTTTCCAATCACTAATAATTTAAGTTTATTCGCTAACATCCATATTAGCACAAACTAAAGCTGTAATTCTCTGTTTACTGCTTTTACCTCCTACGCAAGCATTACCTTTAAAATGCAATGTTTCGTTAGGCAAAAGTTTATAAAAAAAGTGCCGTTTCGTCCGCATTAAAAATATGTTTTGGCAGATAAGTAGATAAAAGCTCTGGGAGTCTCCTACCGAAAATATTGCATACATCTTCGTTTACATCAGAGCTTTGGCCACATACGTTTTTATAAGAAATATTGTGCCTTGACTTAAATCGGGAGAGCCATCCATCACTGCATTTAAAATCTTCAATTTCCATTCGACTTGCCAATTCATCAGCTTTCGCTTGCAATAGGTGTCCATTTATTGGAAAATTTTGAGATCTAGCATCCTTGAACCACATTAGTAAAGCTTTTTCTAGATCTTCTTGGGACGCATTTCTCATGCGTTTCCTTCCTTTAGCAAATTTAGATTTTTTCCACGAATCTAAAATTGATGCCTTGTTTTTCAAATAAGTTGACAATGTATTCTTTTTTATTCCATAATCAGCTGCTAACTTTGTTTTACATTCGCCATTCTCAACTTTCTTTAAAATTTCAACCTTTGTCTCTAAAATTAGGGTTTTGTACTTCCCACGTGTAGACATAATGAATTTTTACACATTTACAACACACACTGAAGGAGAAACACATTAACTTGTCTGAACTGCAGGCATAACTGACGCAGCTCTCTAGAATCGATAACAAAGACAATCGAAAGAATTTTCTGAGAATCGATAACAAAGAAACAGATGATTCACCCCCCCCCCCCCTCCCCCAACCATGATCCATTCATAAAGAGTTTTGATGGAATCCAAGAAAGCAGGTAAGGTCAGGGAGTTTTAAGTACTGATAAGAATTAGACAATAGCGATTAATGTTTAGCGGAGATAGGAATGTCATGGGCCTCTTTACACACACATACACACACACAAAATAAAACAACCAAAAAGAAAAAAAAAAAAAAAAAGAAAGAAAGACAGAAAAGAAAAAGAAAAAACCTGATTATTTTATGACACAAAATAACAAACACAGCGTGTATTTTCTCCATTAAATGAGAAAAAAAAAAAATTGGGGGATCATTTTTTTTGTTCGAATTAACCGAAGTGACAAAAATTTAGTTCGAATTAATGAGATTTTTTTAACATTATTCCAATGCAAGCTTTTGTGGGATTTTGGATTAGTTCGAATTAACGAGCGTCCACTGTAATAACTTTTTTAAATATTTGCATAATTTTACTAAAAAGTATAGTTTTGGACAGTTTAAGACACTGCTAGGGTTTTGGATTGTACGGTAAAAACCATGGTTTATATTGTGGTTTTTACCATAGTGTCTGAAACTTTGCCAACCTTGAGTAGTACTGTAATTATTTTGCCCTGAACACAACCAGTGCTCAATATATGGTTATACTGCAATTTTCTTAGAATGCACTAGAAAACCTGGAAAAGTCAGGGAATTTCATTCTCCTGTTTGAGTGGCAACTCTGTTGAAAGAACTGCATATATTTTAGAAAAATATACACCAAAATATGGGTATTGAAGAAGATGAATAAGAACTTTGAAAGCAAATAAAATAAACTGCAAAAATACACAACAGTTGTTTCAGGTCAAAATGATTGAACATGACCCTTCAACAGGCAAAAGCAGCTTACTTCTTAGTAATTCTGAATGTGTTGCTGTTTTCATGCTGCACCAATTCTTCTTCTTCTTATTTTTTTTTAACACTTTCTAACAAAATTGAAAAGTGTTTATGACTTTGCATCGTCTGTCTGTACTCTAACATTCATAAATATTTTCAGAATGTCTTCAAACTGATATATGTTATTCAAGTTTGCTATGGCGTATTCCCTATTGAAAGTGATATAAAATAGTATGACTGGTTTCTGCACAGGATATTAAAAAGAATACCAATGTATTGCATTCTATGAAAAGCATTTTTATAAATCATATATAAAGCACTTTGTACTGCACAAATCAAAATGAAGTTAAATTTTGTTGTTTTTGTACTGAACTACTGTTAATCCCTTCCTAGTCAATGTCACATGAGATATGTTTGACTTTTATTAATGCCCATATGGTCATTATCACAAAGAAAAAAATTGCGGTATTGAAAGGGAATTTGTTGTTACTTATATATTTCAGTATATTTTCAGATTATTTTTTGTATTTCTGACTATTGCTAAGAAATAGCATAACTGGTTCTAATTTTTTCATGTTTTTACTCTCAGATTTTCTGTCTTGAATGGAAAAATAATCATTTTCTGTTTTCTGTGCCATGTTTTGAAATTGTTCCAACACAATGTGATATCTATTAGAACTTATATTTAAAAAAAAATATTTAAGATATTTTTGATACTCATTGCCAAGAATTTTGCTTTACAAAATAAGCAATAAAACAGTGAGTAATAAATCATTTTAATGTGTTTTTTATACTCTGATGATCAAGAGAGAATGAAAAGCTGTTTTTGTGGTAAGATTGGAAAGCAATTTTTTACATATAATCAATGATTTTTTTTTTTTTTTTTTTTTTTATGTTGATATTTATTCTAAATGACTAAGAGCAATAGATTTGATAAACTCAATATAAAGGGAATTTTATTCTAATTTTCAGCAAAAAATAAATAAAATTCCACTAGGAAGGGGTTAACTTTTTAGCCATTGGAACCAGTTAATCCCATAACTTTTGTGAAGAAAATTTGATTAAATAACAACTATAGTTTATCTAAAATCTTCGTAGCCAGTTATTTAAAATTGTATGTGTTTATGTGAACATAAATGTGAGGAACTGAAATTATTCAGACTCATGGGTTTATTCTGAAATTGCATTTAGTTTACTATTGTTATTTTTATTATTTGCTATAATTTATTTTATTATTTGCTTCATAATATGTATTTTTTCAGTGCTTGCAATAGTCACCATATTTTTAAAACTGTTTTGAATTATAACTTTTACTATAAGTTTTATTTTAGTGTTACTGTAATTTTATATACACCTCCTGTTTCTGTTTACAAAAATCTCGTGTGCTTGCATCAAGTTTGCTTTGATTTCATCAGACTAAAGGAAAAAAGATGATATGTTTACTTTGGTTGGCTTAGAGCAGGGTTGGATTACTTGTGTTCTTTTTCTTTTTAGAACGAAAGGACTATTTTTCTCACATAGCAAAAAAGCATTGTCGCCATTTTTGTGGTAGACCATCAAAAGAATTATAATAATAGAAGCATATCAAATTTAAATATATCATGAGAGAAAATAATCATAAAATAAATGAATAGATGGACAGTGACATTATACATTTGTTATAATACATTCATTACATACATTTGTTACAATACATTCATTACATACATTTTAAAAATAGGCCTCTCATCCTAAATTAAATTTTGAGCTTTTTGGGAAAGAATATTACATTTTGTGAAATTGTTTCTGTGTTATTATAGTTATCCAGTTAAAGTGAATGTATTTAAGAAATTTTTTAATTTTAAGCTTTAATCATCTGTACAGTAACAGTTTTGTTTTTCAATGCAAAACAAAATTCATAATGATCAGCTGATTTTTTCTCTTTCAAATAAAATGGTTTCATTTTTTGAGCAATTTTTCTTAAAAATTATTATATATGAAATAAAAGCAAATTAATGAAAATTTACCTGCAAATATATTACATACCTGCCAGCTATCCATTATTCTCAAACATTTCTCCATTATTCTGAAGATTTTAAAGTTTTACCTATAATTTATTAAAAACATCAACAAGCCTTCTTTTTTTAAGCAAAATTTTGCTTTTGCTGAAAAAGATTCTCATGAGTCTCTATATATATATTACTATTTTTAATTAATAATTGTTTAATTTTTATTTAAGAATTAAATTTAACTTACCCGTATAACTTTTTGATAATTTAAATCATGGATTAAACTATTAAAATACTGTCATATGATGAAAACACATCAATGTTTTCTAGGCCTGAAAATGCCGCTTATAAAATCTCTGTTATTTTGATTTTTCAATGTTGGCAGGTATGATATTAGTCTTCTTGGTGATATTGTAGTTTCATTGTCTGTGTTATTTTATGTAGTGTCTGTTATAAAATTTGCTAGGATTCAATTATTTTTTGTTTAATAATGCTGTTTTCCCCTCTAATATTTTAATTTAAGTTTGAATATGGTTGAAATAAGATTGGCAATCATTTCTGGATATTTTATTTATGACCTTTTCTGTTTCTCTAAGTAATTTAATATTAATAATATTTATGTCATCTGTGTGATTTATGTTACTAATTTGTCTTTAAGTGTCTCAAATAAATTCAAATAGCATCTTAGTCACTGTGATAAAATGGGAGATAATACTTGTAAGCTATTTTCTGGTATCAGCTGACCAAACTTTTTAAGGTTTTAATGTAAGAGTATTAAACTTTTAAGAATTCTAACAATTCCACCCTTGAGTATCTGTAAGATGAGTAACTGATTTTATTGCAAGCCAATCAATCTAGAATTTCACTTTTGTTGGAATTTAAAAATTTGTTCATTTGCACAATATGATATGGCACACCATTAATAACAACTACAGCATTTTCTGGCAGGTGATGAATTAGTTTTTTCCACATTCATTTCTTAAAAATATTCAAGTTCATCTGACTGTGATAGTTACCTTTTGCTGTATTAGCTTTATAGATTAGGTTTGTGTTAGGCAAAATAACCCATTGAGCCCACCTGCACATAGTACAAAAATATGCATGATAATAATGTCCTCTCGTTCTAATAATACTTTTGTAGTGCATTTCATTTCTTTTTCATTTAAATTCAATTATACAGAGAATTTAAATTCAATTTTTACAGAGAATTTGTTGTAAAATTTTATTATTCCAAGTGTAATTGATCATTTCTTTTAAAACAAGGCGCAATTTACAAAGAGTGGATTTTTCTTCCTTAACCCACTGAGCATCTTGTGAAAGAACAAAATTGTAATATTGTTTTCACTGTGTGGTCTTAACAATGCACTAAAACAATAGTTTTTCAGCTTAAAATTTAAAAATATAACTATGCATTTAAAGATAAACCTGATAACTACTATACAGTCCTTGACCACATTAATGTGGCCATTAGACATTTTCTGCTTTTTTTTTTTTGGATATTTAGTGATTTGATATGAATTTGAATCATTTTGTGTATAAATTAGGTATCTTGTTATAAGTTTTTAAAAATAATAGTATGTTAAAGATATAAATCTTTATTTATTTAATACTAGCCGCCTTCGGCGACCAGCTGGTTCGCGATCCCTGAAAAATCCGACATTACAAAACTCCCGCTCGGTGGTGCCTGCGGCGCCTTTTTCCCGTTTCAGGTCTAATAACAGCTTATTGATATATCGTGAAAATAGCTTATTGAAATCGCAGTAAATTCCCATGCGGTAGCGCCTTCGGCACCCTCTTCCCTTTTCAATATCTGAAACAGCCTGTTCGCTCACCATGTTATGATCTTTTAAATTTCTGACTTTAGCTAAGTCCCGCTCGGTGGCGCCTTATCCCCGTTTTAGAACTTACAACACCTTCCTCGCTCATAAGAATTTGAAATATTGAAATTTTAAAATATTACAGCGCCATCTGGCGGTAGAAATTTCTGTAATATATTGTTCCATTCCAAATCAACAAAGCTTTCAAATGATGTATTACTTATGAAATTATTTTAATTAGTAGCTGAGATACAAAAGAAAACCTAATCAGGACACCTTAAAACGTGTAAATCAGGTGAAATCTCGAATTCCAATTTCAATAATATAAAAATGAAATTATACTAATTAGAAGCTGAAATACAAAGATAATACAAAATTTTTTTTAAAGATGTGTGTCTGACTTATCTGTGGTTTTTCTCCAAAACTTGTTTAATTCCGGGCTATATACCATTAAAAATTATTAGTACGAAATATGAGCGAAAATCTGAATTTGAAACTCTGTAAAATATAAAAGAATAAAAATTTTCTGGTTTTTCCGTAGTTTTCTCCGAAAGTTTCATACAGAATTTGAATGGCTTATATCATTTTAATAGCCTGCAATAAAAATACTTTAAAATATCTTTTGAATGATGTATTATGTATTACAATAATGAATATCTTTGATATATTTTAGACTCAAAATGGCTAATCTATTAAGGGCGATTAACGATTTCTATTGAAATCCGTCTAAAATTTAAGAATTCCAAAATTGCTTTTTTACAACCGAATTCATACAAAAAAGGAAAAAAAAAAATATATATATATATATATTATTCTGTTAAAAGTAACTTTTGGTGTCATTAACAGATGAAATAAAAATGAATTTAAATAAATATAATATGTCTATTTATTTTATTTTTAAAGCTATACTTTAGATTTTTTTAACTGCATACAGGTGAGCCATAATGACGGGCAATTTCTGCTTTTGATCGATTTTAAATTGAAAAAATTCAAAAACTGCTTTTTTTTTATTTCCAGTACTTTGTCACGTGGGCGAAAAACGAAAAGCAATTTTTCCCGACCGGAAGAATAGTCAACCAGCATGTCTAGCACCTGGCACTGAAGAATCTTATATAAATGAAGTAACTGCCTGTTTCCAACTAAATTTCATACTTTAGTTAATTTTAAAAAATCTAATTGCTGTAGAGATAAGCCACTTGCACTTTTAGATTCGGGAAAAAATCCCATTTCATTTGGTACCAAATTCATAACGATCAAACTAATATTTCTAATTTATTTTCCACTTTTTCTGATTTTAACTCCGTTGAAATATCTATTTTTATGAAATTGCAGTGAATTCTCAGTCATTGAGATCGCTGTTTGATTAGACATAGGTCTACATTTTAATTAATATCTCCGGAACTAATTAAAATTTTTTAATTCTGTTTTCACTATCCCCTCGGGAAGGCTTCTGAGCGCCTGTATGTCAAATTTTATACTTCTGCATTCTGTAGGGACTGAACGTATAGATGCTCAGACAGACAGACAGAGAGACAGACAGACATCTTCTTTTATTATTATAGATTTTGAAGAACTTTCCTTTGTGTCTATTCCTGTCTTCACCTGTCATGAAATACTATCAACACATTTTAAAGCATTTTGCTTCAGTTTATTATTGTGGTGCCAATAAAAATTAATTTTTTGTATTAAAAGTTGTCTTAATGGAATTGAGGTCTGTGAATTATTTGGTTAGCTCAGAAGGGGTATTTTACAACTCGAGAGAAATTTCTTTACAGATTTGGCAGTATGACATGGTGCCCTGTCTTGCATAAAGGTAGTTGCCATTGGAGAACCATTCTAGCAGCTGAGGTATAAGCAAAATTATATATTTGCTGGTGGTCATATTATTATGGTCAGGGACTGTATATGATTTTCATATTTAAAAAAAAAGCTACTGATCTATAAGTATGCACTTTTGAATTATAAGTGTATTGGGAGAAAACAACTGCTGAGTGAAATAAAAAATCTACATCAGCTTCTCAGAGGGTTAAAATCATTTGCAGGTCATCTAACGATGCTGTAGTCAAATTCATCAATAACTTTTTTTTTTCCTCAAGAAAAACAAACCAGGATTTAGTTGATCTTCTACATCTTGGTGAATCTTTTTACTAGTACAATTAAAAATCCTGCAATTTTATTGGGTGAATTATTGGAACAATTATTTCCCTTGTGCTTCTTAATCATACAAATGAATAATACCATATAAAATCTTTTTAGTACTACTCTTGAGAGTTTTATTTCTATTTGAACTAGCCATGGGAAAAATAAATATAGAAGCTTCATTTTGGAAACAAAAGACAGCGAATAATGAGAACTTAAGAAAGTGCCTATCTCAATGTAGTTTCCTATTGTTTAATAGAATCATCCTAAAGTGCTGTATGGCTTTCGTAAACACAGAGTATATATTTTTTTTCACACGGAATGAAACTGATTAATGTTATTTTCCTTAGAACTATTTATTACATAAAACCCAAAATGAATAATGTTACAAATTCAATTCTCTAGAAAAATTACATCTTAGTTTATTTTTAACAGAGCAATTGTACCTTTATAAAGAGGACTGACTGTACTTTGTTAAACTGGAGAAAAGTTGAATTTCTTACAAGTAGAAAAGGCTTGAATTTAGCTTTTTATTGGGTATAATTGTATTTTTATTATTTATTTTTAGATGTCTGTTTGTATTAATCATTGTTGTATTATTTTTTTTATTAATGAATTAATTGTTTTATGTTTTATACTATTTTAAAATTTATTTTGTACAATTTAAACTTATTTAACTGTGATATTGAAAGAAATATTTTACAGTGAAGCTGTAAATTATTTGTTTCGTGTTGTTTCTCTTACATTAAGATTTATGCAGTATGTATCAAAACAATCAAATGGAATCTCAGTATTTTCCTACTGTGATTTTATACTTTCTTAAAATACTGCTCTAAAAGTAATGTGAAATTATTTAAATTTGCATATCATGAGTTTATTTATTCCAATATAATGTAGCAATTTTATTTGAATATATTTCTGAACTTTTTTTAACTTACTTATTTTTTGTTTTATTGCTGATAAGGTAATAAAATGTCATCATATATGTAATTATGTGTTTGTTGTATTATTTATGGCTAATGTATTTTTATCGTCAATTTTCTAAATTTAAAATACTTTATAAAACAAAAATTATTAAATAACGCAAAACACTTGAGAGACGCAATAATCATAAACAGAAATATATTATCAAATACACATATGTATTTATTATTTCTGTATTCTTGATTATTTGATTTAAGAAAGCCCATGTCAATTTCTTTTTTAGAGGTAAGCTAAGCAAAAATTATTTAGTCTTTACATAACTCCTATATCTGTATGACAGGATATTAAAATTAACGATAGTATCTGTACAATATTTCTCTAACGTGGTCCAGTTACGATTTAAGTTTTGTTTATGCGATACAATAGTGACATATTTAATAAAATACGTGAGGATAAAAAATAATATTTATTAGCAATATTTAAGCACGCGGACTTGGTTCAATGATTTAATCAGAAAAATGACGATATTTGTATGATGTGATCTTTTTAGGAAAATGTATTTTAAAAGTTGCATCTTTATAATCTTTGCACGCATCATTTTAAAGCAGGGTTGGGTTTCTTCCGGAAGAAACTAGTTTTTTCCAGGACAGTGGAAGAAACTGGAAAAAAACGGAAGAAAATGGAAGAAACCAACCAAAAGATGAAACAGATGTTCAGAATTAAAATTTATGAACTATATAAACTCAAAGAGTAAATATAATGCCAAATCTAAACTATAATACAATTAATATTAAAAATATTTTTAGAAAATAAGTTATTTGATAACAAACACTAAATATATACAAGTGATGGGTTTTTACTTTTCAATGCTAATATTTTTAGAACTTTTTGCGTAGATACTATCTCATAATATTATTATACGTTCAAACAGTACAAGTGATAATAATTATGAAATATTTAGCCATAATACATATAGATATTTTTTTTAAGGTTACACTTTTTTTTTTATAAACTTGAAGCTGGTACCCAATGAACTGTATCAATAAGTAAGATGCTACCTAGTTTTAAACTCTCCTGCAAGTTCTCTGGGAAAAAAAAAAAAAAAAAAAAATCCATAGTTTCTATTTACCTATTTTAAGTTTAAAAATAAAGTGCAGTATTGAACTACTAAAAAACATCTCATTTGTTTTACAGTTAACTCCCTCTAACTCTCAAAAGTTTTGTCCAGAGGTTGTGCGAATTATAGGAATTTGCATATTAGAGATCATTGCCTTTGTTTACAGTTTTCTTTTGCAGATACAAAGTGAGTTATTATTAATTCATAAATGGACATCAGAATGGAAAGAGGTTTTTTAATAAATTTTATAATAAATATTTCTTCAATATTAATAAAACTAATCTATCACATTCATATATGATGGTAAATAAGCATATTCAAGTAATAGGTACCTATAAAATGTAAACAAACATATTTAAAAAATATGAAACAAAATATTTTTTAAAGTCTGGAAATAATATTCATCATTGATTAATTTGTTAAACATTGATGTAATAGTGGTTTGTTTTCAGTGCTAGTCTGTATGAATTGCAGGATAATAAATACAAGAATGTTACCTCCCCCACCCCCCTTTCCCCAATTGTGTTTCAAAGCAAGGATTAAGCTAAAAGTTTGATTTAAAAAAAAGTAAAAATGTAAGGAATGTGAATATTTTTAAAAATCTGAGATATGTAAATTTCTTTTATATTAATGGATTAGAAGAATTTGCAGATTATAAATCTGCAGTGCGGATTAGAGGGAGTTGACTGTATAGTATATGACTATAAGGAAAATAAAGTTTTTGATGACATTTTGTAATACAGCAATTATTGCATACTGGTTCTTATAATTAACTGTTTTAAGTTAAGAGCTGTTTTATCAGACAGTATAAGCAAGTGATCCAAATTATTATTTATTACCAGTTAAAGAAATAAAATTGTCTAAATTATAAAACTTTATACTGTTTAAATTGAAATTGATTTTTTTACTGGATTTTTAGTGTTTTGAACGTGATCATCAGATACAGAGGCTCATTTTGGTAAAAAACTCATAATTATTAATTAAATATGTAATTAAATTTGTATAGGTATATTTAAAGTTGTTTATAAGAAAAATGCATCCATTGTATCTTACAAATCTGCAATATAAAGGATAAATTTTAAAGAAAAACAGTTTCTTCCATTTCTTCCACTTGGAAGAAACCTATTTCTTCCAGCCGGTTTTTTCCACCTTGGGAGAAACTTGCCAACCCTGTTTTAAAGCAAGCAATACTTTAAAAGTATAAGCAGAATATGAATTATTGTCAAACACTGACTAAAAAATGCAATAAAATGTATAATCAAAATAGGTACCAGTTTTTTTAACAAAAAAGTAAGTAAAAAGCATTGTCAACATGGAAACAAAAATTGACATGGGGCTCGTATACCTGTTAAAACTGTATTGCCTGCACATGTATGAAAATTGAGTCGTCAAGCATAAATTTTATTTTGAAACCTTTCTTTGAATGGTTTTGTTTTCACTATCGCATAATATTAATTTGGTTTTAATAATAGTTTGGCTTCTGATGAATAAATTATAATTTAAACTGGGAGGGGAAATTGATATAAGATTTGAGTTTCATGTTTTAAATGTGAATAAGAAGAAAATTAACAATTAAAGTGTGGAAATTTCGCATGGGTTTGCTAGTATTAAATAAAATTTAAATAAATTCTTGCAAAACTGGAACAAAATGTTAATTAACAATCTGACTGCCTTTAAAAAGGGCAAAGTTATAATGTTTTTACTGTACAATTTTTACAGTGTGCTAAATAATGGCTATTTCAACTTGAGATTAAAGATAAACCTTATGGCTGTTTTTTATTACTATTACCTTAATACTTCAAAAACAAGCTAAATTTTTTTAATTGTAAGTGTATTAAGGAAAAAACAAACAAATCAGTGAATGTGTATATCCATCAGCAACAGTCAAATGGTTAAACAAAGATGGATATTGAAATAACGGGAATCTGAAATTCATGGAATTATTTGGAATTCAAATTAATTTAGACATTTCCTGTATCTAACTGACAAAGTTGCTATCCTACTAAATGCAAATTAACAGGTTATATCTACTAACTAATAAAAACTATCAGGTGGAATTTATCCCTTTGGTGTTTTTATTATTATTATTAAAAAGAACATAATTGAGGATTGCAACAAAAAGAACAGATTTTCAACATGTCTTAACTGCTAATAGCAATCATACTAACCCTCAAGTCTACCTCATGAATGGGTTCTCAGAGTGCCCTAATACAATGAAAGTCCCAATAAAGAATATTTATTATCTTAATCTGTCTCGCCGTTATTTCAAAGAGTGTCCAAGTACTAATTTTTGACCTGGATCATGATTGCAAACTTCTGAATACATGAATATATATAAAAAGAGTGTAATTCCTGAATGTGTCACATTTATTAAAAGTTAGTAAAATGCCTTTTGACACTTTCTGAAATGAATTCAGATCACAAATACCTTATTTCTTTTACTGAGAATTTCATATCAGTATTAAAATATAGTATATTGAGTATACATAGTATTCTGAGAACCTTCCCAATCATATACCCAACACAATGGCATAATTACTAGAAGCAGTTAAGATATTGAAAATCTACTCCTTTTTTGCCATATTCCTTAGTTTTATTCCTTTAATGGGTCCATATTCCCAAGTGAGATCACCAAGTAAAAAAATTAAATTTCTTTGATATTCACTTGAAAAAATTAGAAGATATAAATTAAAGATAACTTTTTTTTTTTTTTTCACAAAGAAGCTACATTTTTATTATAAATGGTTAAATATACACTCATGTTCGTGAAAGTTGCAATACCATGAAGGACTTCTCAGCTGAAATCTGTATTTTGTGTAGCCACTACATGCTGCAATAAGCACTGCTATACAGCGTAACATACAGTCAAATAGAATTTGAATGTCTGCCTAGGGAAGAGCATTTCATATTATTTGAATGTGTATCCTAAGTTCATCTGTAGAAGCTGTAGGACAAGAATCACAAGTGAGATGCCAACCAAGGAAGAAGCTGTATGTTTTCTGCTGAAGAGAAATCTTGAACATAACTTGCAACATGTAGACAGACATTATTCTGTTGAAAAATAGCTCTAGGAATGCCTTGAAGGAAAAGGATAACTTTAGGTTCCAGCACTTCATTGATGAAAAGATTATCCACAATTTGTAGCAGCTGAGATCGTCATGATATGCAATCACACTCCAGACCATAATACCAGATATTCGTCCACTATAACATTCAGAAATGCACACTGGAAGGTATCATTCACTGGCATGGCATCTGACACATATGCCATCATGTACCACAAATTAAAGTCGTATTCGTCAGAAAGAACCACTTGTTGCCAATCTGAACCCTCTATGACCATGAATCCATTGCAGCTGCAGGCATTGATGGTTTTGCACAAGAGGATCCTGTATAAAGGAATTCTTTTACTCAGACCATTGCACTGCAGATATTGACAAATTGATAAAATAGTCATTGATACACCTGTAATAGTGTACCAAAGTGCTACCAACTGTATGGATGAAGTTGTATGGACTGTCAGCACCATGTGCCTATCATTGCATGCTGACGTCACCTTTCAGGGTCGATGCACGGATTTCAGAGTAGTCCGATTCTATTCAGCCCACTGCTTTCAAACTCGTATCACTGTGCTGCTGTTATGCTGCAACTGTACAATATGAAAACTCCTCCTTCACAGAAACCACTCTGATTCTCTCACGTTCAAACTCCATAAGTTATTGAAATGTCATCCTTTTTCATTGAAGAGACATTGTTATGTCTCGCCTAAAGTTTACCACTAGCAGATAGCCATTAGACTATTTCAATATCCTGCTACAGCTCTCTATTTATACAGTTTTAACAACAGTTCAGAAGGTGCTGCTCAGTCCATGCATGTATAGTGACGCTAAAATGTTGATCATTTGCTTAACACTATAATTTGCATTTGCTGAAAATTTCAGCTCAATTGCATCATTCCTTCATGGTGTTGCAATTTTCACAAACATGAGTGTATATATATATATATATATATATATATATATATATGTGTGTGTATGAATGACCCTTTTTTCATCATATTTTACACTGTACAGCTTAAAAATTCATATAAATGTGAAAAAGAATCCAATGTTTCAAAAAATTGGCTGAAGTGCTCAAAATAGATAAAATAATATGATCTATTTTGAGCACTTCAGCCAGTTTTATCAATCAAAAATACTCTCTTTTATTAAACAATTTATTAAATATCTGCATTCAAAACTGCAGGGATGAGATTAGGAAAAATAAAAAAAGCTGAAACTGTACACAATGGCAAGACGTTGAATTGAAATACTAGAATTTTTATGACAAAATCTATTATATTAGAGTAATAAATATATATTTTAACCTTCAATGTATAAAAAAGAACAAAAGCACATCAGAAAAATAAAAAAAGCTGAAAAAAATTAAAAAATCTGAAAAGCTAAATGTACAAAAAGCAGAAATCAGCTGAAAAGCTGAAAAATCTCATCCCTGAAACTGAGAACATTGGCCTGTTGTCACTATTTTTGGTGGGAGAATTTCCTATAATAAAAGTTTTCTTTCAAGTGAAATAAGGAGCAATTTGATGTTAAATTATGGTGAAAATCTAATTATATTGAAATAAATAAAAAATTCATTCAGTTTTGATTATTTTACTATCAACTTAGTATTTATGAATCTGTGGTTACATATAATATGCCCACAATGCCCTAAAATGTTTGTTCGTAGAAAACCAATTCACTTTAATTTAAAAATTTTGATAATTTGTCTTAGTGATGATTATACATCTAAAAGTTATTTGCTTTCCTGCATACATATACCTCTTCTTGGTATTGTGGTATTAAAGAAACTACAGTCAGTTATTTTGAACCTTCTTCAGGCAGAAGTTTATATATTTTTTAACTATGCATTATATTTTTGTCAGGGTTCTTACTCAATTTTAAAAATAAAATTCTTTGACTTTTCCAGGTCTATTTTTATACAATTTCAAATCACAAAATTTGGTTCATGATATAAAAGATAACTTGTGACATAAAAAATAGCTCACAACATAAAAGATTACACAGTACATTTAAATTGCATGCTCAAAAAGCATTTTTCAGATTTATATCATCATTTTTCTAAGTTTTTGGACAAATATTGCAATTTTTCCTGACCTTCTCTCATTTTTTTCACTAATTTCAAATTACCTGTCTTTTCCAGGTTTTCTGGTTTCTCCCTGGTAACCCTGTTTCATTTAAACGTTTTAAATTTTTAATAAAATTAAATAAAAAATTTTAATAAATCTAAAATCATACTAGTAACACCCAGTGGTCAAAACTCAACCAATTTTTTAAGTAAGCATTTAAATAATGAATTTAGAAATTCAATGTTTTTGTTAAACAATGTTCTTAGACTCTATCCTAAAAATAAATAAAATAATTACAGCAAGTTTATTGCATATATATGATATAGCAGCTGCTGAGACATAGCTTTCCCATAAATGGAAATTAACTGTAGCTTAATAGTGCTACCTTTCATCTGATATGCACACAAATTGAATCAACATAGTTTTATATATTATTCATCACACATACCAAGTTTGCTGCATTCATGCGTCATAGAAGCTGAAATATTGCCTTATCATAAACAGAATGAAATAGCAGCACCACTTGTTGGCCAATAAGCACCCCGAAATTAAAGCACCATAGTTTTACATATAGCTATCTCATATACCATGTTTGGTGTGTTTATGTGCTATACAAGTAGAGATATAGCCTTCACTTAAACGGGGTGAATCATAAACATAGCAGCAACAACTATTGGATGATTTATTCCAAAAGCTAATCAGCACAAATTGACAATCATGCTTAAATTCTGACCTTGAGATACAAAAATTTGCTAACACATCATCGACAAATATGTTGTCTAATTCGGAAACCGGCCAACTCCTTAAATTTAGAAAATGCGTTTTTTCAGTTCTAAGTAAACTTTTCCATTACCTGGAAACAAACTATGCCAAAGCTGATCTCTGTGTTATTTGCATTGAAAATCACGATGTGCTGCAAAACCAGTCAAATCTTAAGGTTGGTAAGTTTCAAAACCGGTCATCTCTATATCTGCACTATTGCAATTCTACTCCATCAGACTACAAGAACACATTTGTTAATTAAGTTAGTGTTATCGTGTTTTTTCTCGCCTGTGACTGCTTTTAAAGTTTCTAATTATTGAATTCCATGTTTTCTTTGATTATGGAGAAGTTTGTAGAAGTAGTATCTTCTAATCAATCAAGGAAGTGGAAAAGTGACCCTACAATGTGGAAAATGAACAGAGCCAAAGTTCAAAGATTATATTATGACTTTGTAATAACAATATTAATTTATAACATAATAGCATCATAGTTATCATACTGTGATTAATTAATCATATATTATTTGTTTAATAACATACTTATGATGACTCAGCATGTTATAACGATGTGTTTATGTAAGCTGTTTACAACTCTAATGATTTCCCATTTTATTAAAGAATAGCTTGTGCCTAGTGGATCTGCAGATCAGGAGCCTCAACGTCCTATTTGCATCATGCACTATTCAAGAGATCATTTTTTTTTTTAAATTCTTTATCTATATTAATAAAATCAGACTTTTGTCTGTAAATTTGTCGGAATCAAAAAAATTTGTGATAGCTTAACGTTTCATACCCCATGAAAGCCGAAAATGACTTCAAAAAATTTTGCCTGTGTGTGTGTGTCATCGTGTCTGTATGTCGCTTTTTTTGTCCGGGCATCACTCGAGGACGACTGGACAGAATTCAACGGCTTTTGGCAGAAACTTAGGACTTCACCCAACTTAAAATTATATCTATAGAAATTTTCAAAATTTTGATTAGTTTTTGAATTGTGGGTAAAACATGCCTGTGCATGCGCCATAAATATTTTTTCACTAAAACGCTTTGAATGGAAAAATAAAATATGAAAATAAATTTTTAAGTTAAAGACTTTTTTATTCCCATGATTCGCATTACAAATTATGAAAAGATTGAAATGAAGTGTTGCATCTAAATTTCATACTTTAGTTAATTTTAAAAAATCTAATTGTCATATCGAAAGACTGTTTACACCCCAGGATTCAGAAAAATCACCCCTTTCATTTGGTACTGAATTTGTAACGATAGGTCTGATATTTCTAATTTATTTTTTTCGTTTTCAACCCAGATTCGGTAGAAAGTTTTATATTTATATATACGCATTTATATATTTTTTTATTTTCCAGAAATAAAATGAAATATTTTTAATTTCACGTGAATAATAATAAAAGTTAGAGAGAAAAATAAATAGTTGACTTACAAAAGTTGGTGATAATCAGGAATTTGTATATGGATAAATATTTTCATAGAGATATTTGACATTAGTTCAATATTTTTATTTAATTAAGCAGTACTTTTCCTTCCTGCAGTAAAACAAAATTTTTTGTTGTTATTATGTACCTTATGAGGTTCTTTTATGTTCTCCCCTTAATTGTAAATGATTATAATTTGGATTTTATTAAGATTTTTTATTTTTATTTTGTAAATATCAGAAAAGAGTTTTTATTTTATTTTATTTATTTATTTTGTGTATGGAACAGCTTTAGTATCGGAGCCCTTTGGCAAAATTTGAAATTTGGCACCAAAGTAGCTCGGATGTTTCTCACAAAGATCTTTAATTGCACAATTGAGGTAGCCAATTCAATTCATCACAAAAATGGCTTAAAATATTCAAAGTCACCAAAGGGGTCTCATACTAAAGCTGTGCTTTTTGTATTTATTTATTTATAATATTTTCTATCAAAGACTTCTGTGGTCACGAAATTTGGTGCGTAAATTGTTTGTATGCATCCGACACTTATCGTAACTGGATTTCATGAAATTCGAAATCCCCCTCCCCTCTTCTCGGAGTCAGAGGGCAATAAACATGCGTAAAAACATGTTTTCCCGTTTGAATTATCTTAGAATGGCGAATTTTGGTGTGTGGATATTGATTAAGTGATTGATTATGTACAGTCACCCAAAAAAAAAAACGCCACCCCCCCACCTAATTTCGCCATAAATTATCGTAGAAACATTTGACTGGTACCGATCGATTTGTAATAACGTCTAGTTTATAACGGTATAGTTAAATTTTGCCTAAGGGGTCGTCTACATATTAAAACTGGCATTAACTTCATTTTCTTCAATGGCATCCCGTATTTTTGACTTCATATTCAGATTTGTGAGATCAAGGCGGTTCGATAAACATACCTATTTATATACCTTAAATTAATTTTAAATAGAGTTACACGTGAAAATGTATTAGGGGTCCGTCTATACATTTAGAAAATATAAATCACGATCTACCACCCAGTATACATTATTTATTAAGTTTCACACCGGAAAAAAATTCCAGAAATGTTAATTATAAAATAAAAAAAATGACTAATTCACAGAACTTTCTGAGTTAGTTTATGAATTAAAAGATTTTTATTGCTTTCTATTGATTAAACATCAGATAGTTCACTTCATACGAAGAAAATTAAATAGCTTGAATAGATATTAAAATATCTATCAAAAGGAAAAAAAAAAGAGAGATGAATGGTTTTAAATTTGTTTGAAAATTCAAAATTATTTTAACTCAAGCTGCCATATAATTGTCTGAAACGGCGGCACTCAACCTGGTTCCCACGGCCGTTTCACAGTGACAATGGGAGTTTGTTCTGATACTGTAGTACTTTCATTTTCTTTAATTGACTTTTTTAAAATATTAAAACAGATTTTTTTATTTTTATTTATTTATTTTTTTAATTAATTATTATTATTTTTTTATGACATTATTAAAAACTTTTACATAAATCTCCACGATATTCTTTTGCTTTTATATTTTATAATGTGTAACAAATTAATATGCAAAATAATAAATCCTACTACTTAATGGGATGTTCTAAAATTCTACACTTTAACACACATACCGAAGTGGACGGTGGGTGTAGAAAGGCTGACTACCCTTAATCTAAATCTTCACTTGAAAAGGTCAAAATGTTACATAACTCTTTTTTTTTTTTTAAGGAAAAAAGAAGAAGATAAGGAGGAGAAGGAAAGATCAAAACGAATATAAAGCATATTAAACGTTAATACCCTTTAAAGACTGGAAAAAAGCGGGGTTTTGTATTGTGTGTCATTTGGGAGCTGTAGAGTGCCAGAAAATTACTTTGTGTAATAAAACTTTTCATTTAAAGGGTATTTAAAGCAGCATTATATTTAATACATAGACTATTCAGAAAAAAAAGTACCATTCATCTGTTTCATGAAAAATAAAGAACATTTTCTGGCATTGCTCTATGTATATACATTCTTGTCAACCTATCCCGGAAGATTACTGGTCCCGCCCCTTTCCGTACATTTTTTTCACATCAGTCTTTTTAGAGCCGTGTCAGCCATCGGTGGCTGACACTGATCTTTCCATTTAGGCTAAGTCAGCCGGCAGTGTAAAATATGATATAAAACTACAGAACTTACATAGTTTTAAGTAATTACTGACAATTTATTTAAAATTTACTTCATGTTTTTTTTTTTTTTTAATAGGATTTTTATAGGATTATATCGTTAAGGCCTAATGGGGTTTATTGAAACTCGATAAACATAACACGCTTCTAAGCAGCACGTGTGGCCTGAATGGGATTTCCATAAGAATTCGCGTCGTGCTCAATGAGTTAATCGTAAATGTATTTGAAGTTAATTACTCTAAAAATTAAATTGTGTACACACAGGGGCGGGAACTAACAATGTTACGGGTTAGGTTGGCAAGTATGCATATATATTTTGCTTGATTTATAAAAATTTATAACACATTTTCTTCTTTTTTTTTCAGTATTTTGTGTTTATATCTCTCATTAAAAATGAATACAATATTCATATATAAACATTTCCATACAGTAATGTATATAAACATATTGATTAAAGAAGATTTGTTGATATTATATAATTATTCTTTTATCTGTATAGTATATTAACACAACACAGATATATTTTGTAAATTTCGCAGCATCGAAAAACAGTAACATAGCTTCCATATCAAGGCTTAATGTAAATAGGACGTAAGCGTACTGTAGCTAGTGTTGAAATTTGAAAAAAAAGAAAAAAAGAATAACAGTGGGCTAAAAATACCCCGGAATAAATTAAAATGTTGTTTATTCTGGTTTTAGTCAGGTGATATCACTCGTGCTAAATAGCTGGATCCGCCCTCTCTTAAGCTCAGGTTCAGCTCATCATAAAAATATTGTTTTTAATATCTGCCGCCCCAAAATGTTCAAAACACAAATGCCAATTTTCATATATTTTGAAATCTTCCCGTTTCAACTTTAAAAGCATTTAGATTAATTTATTTTATTTTGAATTTTTAAATTTAGAAGTTTAAAGTCTTTTAAATGAAATTTCAGGATTTTGTAAGATCAATATCTATATATTTGAAAGTAATAAGACAATTCCTTTGTTTTAAATTTTTATTCCATAATAACTGTGACTTTGATTTTGTGATTAGGAAATTGAAAATAAATACTATTGAGCTATGTTCCAATAATAGATCTTATAAACTTAAAAAAAAAAAATAATAATAATAATAATAAAGCAATTTTTCACTATTTGATTCTGTATTAAAAAACTTTTAATAGAAATTTGATATTTTATTATGTTACATTATGGGATAAATTTTAAATAACACAAAGCTTACAAACGGTACAGTAACCAAATGCAAATATGTCAAAACAAAATTTAAACAGAAAATTTATGGTAAAAAATCTTTTTAAAATTATTAAATATTAATAATAATAATAATAAAACGATTGTCGAATGCATAATTGCTGTTTCATGCAATCAGTTTCGCTGTACCGTGTTTTCTAAAACATGATATTTAACTAGAGGTGTACGTACTCTTGAATATTGAAATGCGAAAAAAAGTGTAACAGGGTTAAAATAGAATTTTAGCAGCGAAAAACTAGAAAAAGATATTTAATACTTATGAAGAAAGACTTAACATATTAAGATCGGATATATTCTTCTCTTGTACCGTAAGCCACGCCTTTTCACAAATTTTCTAAAACTTTATAATATAAAGCAAAATAATTTTGCATATTTGTAATTAAATCATTTAAGTTTTGTCTTCAATAATCGATGTAGTAAATACCATTGTGATTTATGCATACCAGCGTCACATATAGAGTCAAATAGGAATATGCAAATTTGTCTTTTTTTTTAAATAGTGTTTCAGCGAATCAGAGGCGGGGCTTCTTTTCTTTTGAAATTCTTTCACAATTCCTCGCCTACATTGTGATAACTTTACAAAAATATGCCAATTTGTATAATAAACATCGAAATATTGCTTAGGAAACAATAAAAATAACATAAAGGTAAATTAAAATAGTTTTCCGTCAAATTATATACAAACATTTACTTATAGAGGATACAGATTATAACAAGTGACGGCCCCCTAACAGGAATAAAAAGTGAAATATCACTGTAACTCAAAAAATAATGTTAGGAACGAGCTGTAAATTTGGAAACCCATGTTTTTGATGATGCCCGTTCTATTCGTGCAAAAATTAACATAGGTCATAATTCATAATTTTTTCAAATATGAATTTATTAATAATTTTCATAATTCAAAAAATGTTTTTTTAGCAAAAATTTGCATGGAATATGTTTGGGTCACTTCATTCAAACGAATAAAAAAAACAGAATTTAAATATCATAATTATTTCGGAAGATATGATTTAATGTTTGTCACATTCATTTAACATTAGCACCCCCAAACTTTGACAGCTTATAACTCTATGAAAAATTGAGCGAAATATATAAACTATACCATTTTCCGTGATGATTTGATCCAAAGAATTCAAATAAATTATAAAAAAGGGGGGTTACCATTGAAAAAAATGAAGTTGATGTCAGTTTTAATATGTAGACGACCCTCTAAGTAAAATCTAACTATAACATTATAAACTAGACGTTATTACAAACTGATTGGTACCAGTCGCATGTTTCTACGATAATTTACGGCAAAATTAGGTGGGGGGGTGGCGTTTTTTTTTTGGGTGACTGTACAGTCGGGGAAAAAAAAAACGCAGCACTTGATGAACTCCGTTGCTAATCAATGCACAAAAATGTAATAGGTATCATTCGACGGGGAATTGAGAGTAGATTCAGAAAATGAACGGAAATTTTGAATTGGGGGTCGTCTACATATTAAAACGCGCACCAACTTTGATTTTTTCAATGGTAATGCCCCATTTTTATTTTATATTTGAATTTCTGGGATCGCGACAATGCGAAAAAGTATATTGGTTGTATATTTTGCTTTTTTTTTCACAGAGTTATAAACGTTCAAAGTTTGAAGGTGCTAATGTTAAATTCATATTTCAAACTTTTATTAATATCTTCACAAAAAATAACTTGATCGATATAATTCTTTTTTTACGAGATACAGTGAAGAAACCCAAACATAATCCATCATTAATTTTGATTCTGAAAAATATTTTTAATTCTGAAAAATATTAATAAATTCATATTCATAAAAATTATGAATTATGACCTATATTAATTTTTACATAAAATGAATCCTAATGCTGAAAAATATGGGTGTGCAAATTTGCAGCTCATTCCAGTTATTAGTTTTCGAGATATAAATAAATCTTTCTTTTGGAGTGGTTTAGGGGGCCGTCTCTTAAAAAATTTTGAATGAGATAACGAAGCAAATCTTAAAAAATAACGCAGAAAATTGAACAAAATATTTTTATTTTTTATTTTATATTTTTTTTTATTCAAATTATATAACAACAACGTCAAATACAAAGAAATCAAACAAAAATGTTGTTTTTTAGACATTTGTGTTAGTATCAAGAATTCCTGTTTTCTAAAGCCCCCGCCTTTTATCGTTCTTCAAAACAAAACAATACAGAAACGAAAAGTGAATGTGACTTTGAGTATTCGTGTTAAACCCCTTATTTTACATTGTCAAAAATATACACAAGTGGTATTTACTTCATCGATTACTGGTGATAAATTTAGAATCCTTTAAAGGAACACTAGAAGAAAAAAATTAGGCGGGGTTTACTGTTTGAAATACTCTCAAAATAAAATATTTCAAAACAAATTTTCTGTATCACAATTATATTACAGATGGATATACATTATAACTATATTCTTTCTAATTAATATATTTCTATCCATAGTATATTTTATTGCAAAAATATGAACACTGGGTACATGCTTAAGAAATAAATAACACACAAATTACGAAAGAAACGCCCACTGGCATTGTTACAGATTTTCAAATGGTGTGAATCTATGTCAGCAGTCGCGAAAGCGTTAATTAAAAAATTATATTTTCATAGAAATTATAAAACAAATCGTACAGTTCCAAAGAGTTCAACTGACCCAAAACTGGTAAGTGCTATTAAAATTGTTTAATATTTACTTTATGAAACCTTACAATAATTTATCCGAAAAGATTTAGTTTATGCGTTGTTGTATATATATATATAGCTATATTATTTCAGTTTGTATATTATGTTACACGTACGAAAGAAAATTTAAGCTTTATTGGCGATCAGTATATCCATGATAGATACTTTTTAATTCAAAAATATTGCACTTTTATAAAAAGTATTGTCTGACCAATCCAGGGCCGTGCCTACACTTTTAGCCGCCCTGGGCGAAAGATTTTAGCCGCCCTCCTAGGCAAAATATTTTAGCCACCATACTAGGCACTAAAATTATTTCCCTCCTTCTGTTTCTGAAAACTATCCTTTAAAGCCAAAAACTGCCAGGTTGCCACAGATGAAAAGTTATCAAGTTTTTTTTTTTCCTCTGTTTTAAAAATAAGCCTCCAGCGGCCGAGTGGTTATGAGTTCAAAGCTGGTAGACATGAGGTGCCGGGTTGCGTATCTCCGAAATGTTGGCGCATACAGGCGAACCTGGCGAATTTTTGTAGCTCGCGCCAAAACACTCTCTGCCGCAAAGCAAACGTTCTTTCCACTTCATTCTTTTTTTTTTTTTTTCCCAAGAGAATAAACTATAAAAATGTGCCAATGGAGTTTTAGTATCGTAATTCTTAAATAATATATTTAATGTAAAAAATTTATTAGAAATCCTCCACCCTTTAAATTTAATTTAGCAAGATTAATAAAGAAATAAAGTTGTAATATTCTAATTTTAAAGCTTTTAAAATTGTTCTTGAAATACATTTATTTATTTATTTATTTATTTTACTTTCTCTTACCAACATATATGATAGAGAAAGTATTGTTTTGGGGGTCAAATTTTCGAAATTGAATTTTTGTTATATATACACGTTTTGAGGCTACCTGAATCATAATTGTTAAAAATGTGTCAATAGAGTCTTTGTATCGTTATTTTTAGATAATATAATTTAATACCAAAATTTATTAGAAAACCCTTTAAATTTATTTTATCAAGATTAATGAAGAAGTATATTTGTAATATTATGATTTTAAAGCTTTTAAAATTATCCTTGAAATACATTTATTTTATTTTATTCTGTTTTATTATTATTTTTATTATTATTATTATTTACTTTCTCTTCGTCAAATAAAATTATTTCTAAACCTATTTTAGATTATTTGAAAAGTACATTAAACTTTACATTCTTACGCTATTGATCTTAAGATTTAATGTGCAATCTGTCATTATAATATTGAAATGCAGGGTAAAAAAAGAAAGTCGTGTGAGTGACACACCAGATTGTCATTATTATGATCATTATTTAGTTTATTTTACCCATATATTGTAAGAAAAGTTTTATTTTTGATTCAGATTTTCGAAATTGAGTTTTTGCTACATTTGCTTAAATATCCTGAAACAAAAAATTAGGTTTTTAGCGGTTGCCTGAATGTGTCTGTGTGTTTGTTATCACCATACCTCAAGAATAGATATTGGGACTCGGATGAAATATTCAGTAATTCGTGTACAGTGACTAAGAAAAGAATTCAAATTCATTAAGTCTATGTGTGAATTTTCTGTTAAATACAATTTACTATTTTTGGATGAAACAAAATAAAATAAATTGAACTTATATTTCATGTGCATGAAAGAATGTTTCGTATACAATGTAGAATGTATATCCTTTATTAGAAGTTTACACAGAACCCAACAAAAGAATTCAGATATATTCATACTATGGAATTGCTGAAAGATCATTTCATGTCGTGCTATGTGTTTTAAATTCTGTGCTAAATTAGTACACTATATTGTGTTTGTAAAATATATAGTAAATACACAGGGCTACCCCAAATTAAATGAAAGCATTTCTTTTTATAAATAAAATTCAATGTAATAAATGCAATTAAAGTTTAATTAATTTAAAATTATTCTCTTATTCTAATTTACTTTATCTTATCCGTAAAAGGTCGCGAAAGTATTGTTTTCGGATCAAGTTTTCGAAATTGAATTTTTGTTACATTTATATGTTTTGAGGTTTCCTGAATCCAAAAATTATGTTTTTAGTGGGTTTATGTGACTTGTCTGTGTGTATTACAGATATTGAGTTTGTAAAATGGGTGCATCAGTTTTTAAATATCACTTATGTTATTGATAAGGACAATATTGCTTTGGAACAATGTAAGTTGTAAACTTCACATGTTATTCAAAATTTACGTTTTCTTTTTAACAATGGCAAAATAGAGCAAAATTTCGTTTAAACGTCCATTATGCCAATATCGTAAACATGTCAGACTAATATTTTAAAATATATTTTTTAATACACTTCATTAAATATGAACATTTTAATTTGAAACTTTAGTAATTAAAAATTGTGTTTCCTTCATTTGACAAATTAGGCCAATACTTCCCACGAACTTGCAATATGGGGATCAGTTGTGTTGGAAATTAATGTACGAAAACAATCCTAATAAAATTAGTCATTTATTTACGATAAGTCAAATGTATCGAATCGGATAGAGGGTAGCCTATGAGGTGCGGCATTTCAGTCTGCGACTGTGTTGAGTGTTCTATCATACTCATTCCTTTTAATATGAATACATTTCGCTCTCAATAGAAATTAGTAACAATAAATATAGGATGAGAATGGTTATGCGCATCATTATTACTTTGATTTGTATAACATATTAAGTTAGATTGTTTATGATTATTGAAAAACAAATAGAATAGCATTAATAAAATGTTTAACGTTTTATTTTATAACTTTGTATGTGGGGGTTGGGGGGGGGTAAAGAATGAGAAATGGACATGTCCGAAGAGGAAATTATACGTAGAAAATTTTATGAATTTCAACCATAAAATTTAACACTAAATATCTATTTTATTATGATTAAGATGTTCTTTAAAAATACATAATAGATAAATATAAGGTGATAATTTATGAAAATTCAAGCACTGCATCGTAAGAGAATTATTTTATAAAGTCGTACATTTTAAAAATTTAAATACTAAATGATAATAAAAATAGTTGAAATTTAAAATGGCGTACTACTGATTTGAACATTCTTCATGCATTTTACTAAGAATTTGTAATTTGTTTGAACAATTTTTACAAACTTTTTGGCCTTATACATGAAATCGGATCTCAATGCTGATATATTACCATTATTATTATCTGCTTCTCTATTCAGATAACTATTTCTTAATTTCAAGATATGTTTCGTTTTGCGATTTAAATCCTACATTAATAATCAGAAGAAAAAAATAATAATAATAAAAAAAAGAAAGAAAGAATAACGCCGGATGTTTATTTATACAGGTTAAGCGGCGTGAAGTTTCTCTTTGCACTTCCAGATTTGGCGAAAATCGCATTCTCTGGCAAAAAATTGTGAATTTGTTCTGCGAGCGCCAACATTTCGGAGATATGCTGCCGGGTTCAATCCCAAGTCGCGCTTATCGGCCTAGCCAATTGGAGTTTTCCATGGTTTTCTCCGAAACTTGCATAAATATACGGGCTAGGACCCCTTAGAAAGACCCCCACGGAGGGCACTCTCCCTCAGGTCTAGGACCTACAGCAGTTAGTCGGCCTTATTCCCAAATCCAATCCAATCCTGTTTTTAAAAAAAATCTCACAATTTTAGTAAACCTAATTTTTAGCTGAAATTTTGTCATTTTTAGCCGCCCCTAGCTGTTAGCCGCCCTGGGCGACCGCCCCAGTCGCCCCCCCCTAAGCACGGCCCTGGACCAATCGTAAGTAAAATGTATTTAAATATACCTAAAATTATCTAAAATAGTACTAAAGTATATATATATCCAAAAAACTAAATTCATGATACTGCAAAGATGTTCATATTTTTATTTCTTTTTATAATTCTTTTTTTCTTGAAATATTTCCGGTGTGAAACAGTATAATTTTGTCCGATTCTTGCAGGATCTTAATTTTATTTTTCTATATTTAGAGATAACCCCTAACACATTTTCCATCATAACTCTATGAATACTAAAGATAAAGTATACAAACAGTATACTTTTCCGCACTGCCAGACTCTCAGAAATTCGAATATGAAGTCAAAATTGGGTGTTGCTATTGAAAAAATCAAAGTTGGCGCTCATTTTAATATGTAGATGAACCCTAATTTGAAATTCGATGACATTTTCAGAAAGTGCATTTCATTTCCTGTTGAATGATGTCTATTAAACTTTTCTGCGTCAATTAATAACAAAATACCATCAAGTGCTGCATTTTTTTTTCCCCGACTCCATTAGTGGGATTTTGCAAAACTTCAAACTCACCTGCTGAGGAAGGGGAAGTAAGGAGTGGGTAAGTTGCTGCCAGTTATTATCCAGCAAAGCCTGCTAGTTGTATAAAAAATATATATAGATAGATTCAATTGATTTGCTACATAAGCAGAAATGTTTCTGAGGGGGGGCGACCCTCCACTGTATCTCTCTTTCTATAACTATCTGTATATATATATATACATATATGTATTCCTAATAATTAATTGTCTTGTATTAATTCCCTGTAATTCATAAATACTTGTACCAAATTTCATGCAAAATGATTACATAACATATTGGAATTATTTTGTGTAACCCTGTAAATGAATTACCAATTTACCCACACATCTCCACTGAAAAACATTCTTTTAAAATTCTAATAAAATTTCATTATATTTAACAAGGTGTAAGCATGTTAAAATAAACTTTTAAGAAATATGGACTATAGACCATAATAGTGCGAAATTCTTTTATGTATTCCAGAAAAGGAGCCACAGTAATTATATACACTAAAAAGAATACACCTATTTAATTAATTTTAACTCATTAATATTTCAACCTAAATCACTGGAATTCTTACGTGGGGTCCTGTAAAGAATTATTAAGTCTATGCATATCCTTTTTCTACAGTAAACATGCTTTTAAGCATATTTATAATGTATGTTAATCCCATTATGTTGAATGCAGCATAAATGCATTAAAGTGTGCTTAATTAAAAATTTGTTCATAGGCTCGAATGCCACAAAATATTTTTATGTGTCTCCATAAACGAACCATAAACATTGTATACACCAGTAAAAACTATTCAGCTTATTCTACGATTTTCATGAATAATTGTTCGAAATTTGACATAATTTGGCTGATTAAGTTGCATTGTCAGAACACTTTTGTATGGTCCTGTACATTAATTAGGAAGCCTAAGAGCACATATCTTCTGCGCCATAATGATAAGATTTTTGACGTGTCCCTGTACACAATCCATAAAAAATTATACAGCTATTTCTATGCAGAGCCTGAATGTGTGTGGCAATTTGGAAGTAAATCGGAGGATTTTTACAGCCACTATTGCGGTACATACAAATTCGGCCCATAGGGCATAATGATAAGAAAAAAATCTGGTGTGTCCCTGTACATGAACTACAAATGAAATACACACCCGAAACTATACAGCTAAAATTTTGTGTGGTTCATAAATATGTGTACCAATTGCAAGTCAATAGCGTGATTCTTGCAGTCGCTATCGCAGTACATACAAATTATTCCCATACGCCGTAATGATAAGAAAAAGTTTGGCATGCCCTGTACACGAACTACAAATGAAATACACACCCGAAACTATACAGCTAAAATTCCATGTGGCTCATAAATATATGTACCAAATTGAAAGTCAATAGCGTGATTCTTGCGGTCACTATCGCAGTACATACAAATTATTCCTATACGCCATAATGATAAGAAAATGTTTGGTGTGTCCCTGTACACAAACTACAAATGGAATACACACCTAAAACTATACAGCTAATTCTGTTGGGCTCATGAACATATGAACCAAATTGCAACTCAGTAGCATGACTTTTATGGCCTCTATCGTGGTACATACAAATTCTTCCCATAGGCTGTAATGATAAAAAAAGCTTTGGCGTGTTCCTGTACATGAACTACAAATGGAATACACACCCAAAACTACACAGCTGATTCCGTGGGGCTCATGAACATGTGTACCACATTTCAAGTCAATAGCGTGATTATTGCAGCTGCTATTGTGCGACAGACAGACAGACGGAACCCAAAATCTTTTTGAGTCTCAACAGGGAGGCCTCCACTGATGTTGCGGCAATTAATGTTGTATATAATGTTTATGGCTTGTTTACAGGGACACAGAAAAGAATTATGGACAGATTTTATTTAAGCATATAATGTGTTTATACTGCATTCAGCATAATGGAATTAACATACATTTTTAATAAGATGCTTAAAAGCATGTTTTCGCAAGAAAAATGTTATGTATAGACAAAAATAATTTATTTATAGGACCATACAAAAGAATTCTAATGACATCCAAATGATGTCAAATTTGATTTAAAAATTAAGGAGTTACAAGGAATCAATTGTATAGTTTTTATTGGCATGTTGCATTTAATAATTGTGGCTCATGTACAGGAACACACAAAATTTCATACCATTACGATCTGTAGACAGTAATACTTTAACGTGATTACACACCAATAATGAAATAAACATATTATTATTAGAGTGTTTAAAAGCATGGTTTGTGTGGAGAATGGTAGGCACAGAATTGATATCCAAAACTGAATTCAAAACTGGTGTAAAATCAATATATAGATTCTAAAACTTCGTTACACACCATAAATTTTAAGCCAGCACAACTGGTTTCGAAAGGCTCCGTCCTTTCGAAACCAGTTGTGCTGGCTTAAAATTTATGGTGTGTAAAGAAGTTTTAAAATCTATATACAGAATTGATAATTAGTTTATAGGGCTAGACAAAATAATTTTTATATGTTATTCAATCATTTGGCATAAGTATTTAAGTGCTACAAGGAATTAACACAAGGCTATGAGCAGGGTTGTAGTGATTTAAATCAATTGATTTAAATCGCTGATTTAAATCATGATTTAAATCAATTGATTTTTTTGAAAAAAATCACTGATTTAAATCACTTTTTTTAAATACCAAAGTTATTGGCTTTAATGGAATGAAATTGTTTATCTGACTTTAAAAAATAAGATTTTTAATTATTTCTTATGTAAATTTTAAAAAAAAGGTTTGTAAAATATAACAAAATATTTCATTAGACGAACTAATATTTCTCATTTCTTAACTTTAGATTCATCTCTACTAAGCAACATTAATAAACACAAAAATAAATTATACCTTAACTTTTTTTTACTATTTTTATACATATTATTATATATTTTAATAATTCATTATATTTTAATTATTTATACAATCACTGGTGTATGAATTGTAAATATTTAATTAGTGTACAATTCATTAATTAATGTATACATACATTCCAGTTCGCCTTTGCCCCCCCTTGTGGGTGATATTTCAAAAAGAAAATATTTCCTTGTTTATTTAGCTCTCATACCAGTTTATGTCATTTAACAATGTCTCATATGATATTTTAAAAATAATAGCATATTTTACATTGTAGTGTTTAAAAAGCCCTGAAGGCTCCAAAAAGTTTTTAAAACATCATAATCTTTTAATCTAACAACATACAATCAGTTAAATATAGTTCGAGGCTGCTCTCACTGCTTGTTTAATGAATTGTTCCCTCTAAATACAGGGGTCTGTCCAGACTTTTCACACAGGGTCATTGTGATATTATGAAAATTTCTACACATAATTTTGTAAATCTAAATTTAGAATGAAGATAAAGTTCTTCCCAAACTTTTCGGCTAGGGTCTTCTTTTTGTGAAATTGTGAAACATGTAATTTTGCAAAATAAAATTACAATTAAGGTTTCATTTTTGACAATGACAGTTCAGTTTTAAAGAACTAAACTCACACATATGCACAGAAGTCCTTTATAAATTAGAAATTGAGTATCAGCTTTTCGGGAGAAATACAACAAAAACGTCCGATTATTCATGCAGTCTACGTTTGTTCCACTGAAGATTAATTTTGAAAATGAGAGATTTATCAAAGGTCTAAGGAGAAAAATTTTGTGAAGGGTTCTTTTTTAGTCTAAAAAAATTTGCGAGTGGTCCTGTTTTATGATAAAAATTTTGAGAAGGGTCCTGTTTTGGGATAAATAATTTTCTGAAGTGTCCTTTTTTAAGATATAAAGTGAAAGGTCCTTTAATAGACCGAGGTTTGCCTCTGAACAGACCCGTGAAATATAAGAAAAGATAAAAGAATAAGTGAAAGTATTAAGACGGTAATGAAAATGTGAATTCTATTAATGGGTAAAGTATGAAAAAATTTTCTTGATTCAAACGATATTTGTTAAACTTAAGAAAGAATTTTTTAGGATATAATTTTTTTTCCCCTTTAATTCCCTATTCTTTTTATTTTGATAAGAAACTATGAGTAAAAATTTCTTTTTCTTAATTCATTGCTTCAGTTTTATGTCACTTTTCCTATTAAATTATCCTTTTCCAAAGTTATTTATGTGGTCAATACTGTTGGTAAGATTTTACTTTATTTCAATACATTATTGTAGCTACAAAGTCAAAGTTACAATTGAGTGGCTCATACTACCGCATTTATGATTGCCATAAAATTACACTTATTACGAAGATACCATGTTGAATAAAAATATTGGTAATAAATGCCTACATGGATTTTTTCTATGGGAATAGAATACTATTTATATTTTTCTAGTTTAAGTAAAATAATTGATAGTGTGTATATTGTGCATATATATATATAGACACATAATAAAATACAAATGTTGTGCAATAATGTATGATTACATAATAAAAATCATTAAAATCAAATAAATCTTGATTTAAATAAAAAAAATCTGATTTAAATCAAAAAAATCGATTTTTTTGAAAAAAAATCAAAAAAATCAACAACCCTGGCTATGAGTTACAAGGAAATATATATACTACTAGCAGACCCGGCCGCGCGTTGCCGTGACTAAGTTGTACTTTGAATTATATGGCAGTAAACTATTTAATACTGTCAAATTATTATTTACGAATAAAGACGAAAACGTTGTAGCCGATGTAAAAACCCACAGGATTGAGATTTGAACCTTAGGTCAAAATTTGGAAACGATTGATAAAAATTTTCGTAGTGTTGATATTAAGTACAAATTAATTTTATTGTAGGGTCCTATAAGTTTTAATGGAGAAGTGATATATATTATTTCTAATGCTACTTAGGATAAAATTGCTAAAATGACTAATATGTAAATTAAATTCTATTAAAATTCTATTAAAATAAAAGTATAAAAGAAGCAGACGATTTTAAAAATCAATTTTTATGGATGAGGGAAATATAATGTCTAAAGCTATTTTGGATTAAAATGCTAAAAAGACTAATATGTAATTTTATTTTTATTAAAATTCTATCCGCGATTGTAATGAAATGCTCGCCCTCTGGTGGTCTAAGGTGAAATTACATTTAACATGCATAGCTTTCGGCTTCCATCGAGACGCCATTGCTTTCCGATGTTTAGTTTCACATATATTTATTGAATAAAAATGAATAAATCCGGTAAAAAAGATAACACATACTGTTGTGTGCCACAGTGTCACTCCAAAGAATCAAGAAATCCAGAATTGAGTTTCCATTTATTTCCAAATGACAAATATAAAATTTCAGTTGCTTCGGCTAATGGAAGTAAAGAATTAACCAGATGATTTGAAACTAATATTTGTTCAGCTTCAGTTAAAAATCTACTTCCGATCGAACTTTGAATAAACTGAAATATTTTTTCCAAAAGCAATCAATTTTCCATGATGTAATGGCGGAGAAATTATAGCACGAACATTAAATAGTAACACAATTAGAACAATAATAAATACACATGGCTATTATATTTACTAACAACAAAAGCTGAAAAAGCGCCATCTATCGATCATTACAAACGCGGATTAAAATAAAAGTATAAAAGAAGCAGACGATTTTAAAATCAATTTTTATGGAGGAGTGAAATATAATATATGCTATAATGGATAATTTTACTATAAAATGACCTCATCATTTTAACTGTTTTAAAGAGAGCAACAGCTGTAGTCATAAAAAGGAAAACAATATGGCTAAACCAGAAAAATAAGTAAATTTGATAAATATTTTAAAACTTTAAAATAGGACATCTTATGAAATATTGGACATTTAAAGTAAATACATGTATCATTTAAATAGAAAAATATTTTGGAAAAGTTTAGTGTACTTTAACGAAGTGATGAGAAGGCTTTGAGTATGTTAAAATTTTTATAGTAAATTCAAGTTAATAAAGATGGGAAACATTGAGGATTAAGATAAGAATAATTATAAGATAAAAAAAAAAAAAAAAACTTTTTATATACTATGCTTTTAAATTTTAATATACTAATAATATACTAATTAAAAGGAAAATGACAAATATCCTATCATAGTTTGAAGTCAAATTTGTTTTCAAATGTCTAAATAAAATATCTGATGTAAGATACTAATATGTTGCAGCGGAATAGATTTCATTTCTGTCATCCTTATCGAAAAAAAAAGAATATCGCCAAATTATCAGGCGAAAATATTTAATTCCTTTCAAAAATCATGGTTATTTTAACAACTTATATTAAAAGAGTAATGAATAATGTGAAACAATATTTCGTACAATACATATTACATGTCATACATACGTACAATGAATAATACATATTACATTTCGTACAATACATATATCTGGCATGTATATTTTCGTGTTACGCTTTTGATCGCCAAATAAAATTAAAAAAAAAAAAAAAAAAAGCCAAGGGTGACAGAGTTTTGAAATTTAAAATAAAAATTTTGTCAATTTGACAGCAAAATAACTCAATCTAACGCACGCGATAACTAATACATATCTATACCCAAATATAAGGATTAAAATCGGGAAATAAATTTCCTCGATTTTTAATAATCTTTTACAAAAAATCCAATGGGCGATTGACATAGGAAATCTTTTTCTTGGCTGCCCAGACGGTCAGTGAGTCACACTTCCCTTGCGTATAGAACTCATAGATATAGTATAGCATATATAGAATAGAGCGATCATTGGGGAGAAAAAAGTTATTCATTTTCACTTGGTTAAAGACGACGTTTTTACCAAAATATGGCCGTCTTTCCCCGAGTGAATACACACGGGAATACATACTAATATTTTAGCAAATAAAATTTATGAATAATTTATTTGCTAAAGGTGAATGAAAAACTCCAGATACAGTTCCAAATTCATATTTCTTTCTTTCTTTTCTTTTCTTTTTTTTTTTTTTTTATACCACTTAATGGCTATTTCCAAAGCTTTTATTTTTTTTTTTTTTCGGCATTAAAAATCTTTGTACGATAACATGAGGATGAAAGATCTATATATATTACTATATCTATGATAGAACTACATTAACACTTTATCAATGTGTATAAAATCTTTAAACTGATTATGACGTCAATTTTCGTGAGATGCATAATTTAGCTTTTTATAATTTTTAACGTTCACGTTTGATTAAATGTATTTATTTTTATGTCGAAAGAAAATGAACTCGTGTTTTTTTTTTTTTTTTTTTTTTTTTTTTTTGGCAACAATTAAATTAATGGAACTCACAGATATTTCGGAGCAACTTTAATAAAGGTCTATAATTGACAAATAATTGCAATAAAACAATATTGTGACAATAAATTGAGATAAAAACTATCCTATCTCTCAAGTTGGACCAAACTGCACACAGTGTGCAAAATTTCATTAAAATCGGTTCCTTAGTTTAGGAGTTTACCCCGGACAAACATCGTGACACGTAATTTATATATATATACAGATATACAGGTACAGACAGACTGCAATGGGGGAGGGGGGGTGTACCTGGTTATGAGTTAATCATATGTACGAGGGTCACTCTGAAATTTTTGAGGTACGCCAAGGTAATTAATGTTAAACTTACCAAATTTTAGGTATGTTCAAAGTAGTCTCCTCCAGCATCAATGAACTTCTGTAGGCAAATTATCCAAATATCCGACCCTTATCTAAAGCCTCTAACTATTCATTTCTTGGAATCGATAAAAAAAAATGCATTTATAGCCTCATCAATCTCATCTTCGGAATGAAAACGACAGCCATGCAAGTTCTTTTTCAGATTAAAAAGTAGCCAAAAGTTGCACATACACTGTAAAAAAATAACTATTACCAGCAGCAAGAAACTCTCTGTGATTGGAGAAAATAATTATTTTCTCCAATCACAGAGTTTCTTGCAGCTGGTAATAGTTATTGTTTTACAGTGTAGCTTGATCAGGTGCAGGGGCGTAGCTTAAGGGGGGGGGAGGGGGGGGAGTCTCCCCCCCCAATGTTTTAAAAAATAGGGCGGCATATTGAAGTTTCTGGGGGCGCTGTTTTGCGACGTAAAGTTCATTTGAAAGCGGATCATAATTTTGTTAATTATCGTTAGTTACCAAAAACTATTAAGAATTTTTTGTATCACAAGCTGACCAACTGGTTCACCCACCAGCAAAAAAAGTTTGTGTTAAAATGTCTGAATGTAGCAAACTCCCGTTAGTTGGCGCCTGCGGCACCCTCTAAACTAATTAGACGCCTAAAACTGCATTTTTAAACGTGTATAACAGCCTGATTTCCTACCGTGCAAACGATCCTTGAAAATTCTCTTCGTATTCACGACCCTTAAAAAAATCTGATCATAACAAATTTCTGTTGGGGGCGCCTATGGCATGATTTCCCGTTTTGTTCACTTACAATAGCCTGTTCGCTTACCGTACAAAAGACTGTTGAAAATTCTAATCGTATTCGGGACCCTTTAAGAATAAGTTAGTAGCAAGCTCCAGCTGAGCGGCGCCCTTCCCTGTTCAGGCACCTACAAAGGCATAATGAGGTTCCTGGGGGCGCTCTTTTGCGCCTTGAAGTTCATTTGAAAGTGGATCATAATTTTGTTGATTATCGTTAGTTACCAAAAACACTTAAGATTTTTATGCATCAGAAGCTGCCTTCGGTGACCAACTGGTTCACCGACCAGCAAAAAAAGTTCGCATTAAAATGTCTGATTGTAGCAAACTCCCGTTAGGTGGCGCCCTCTTAACTAATTAGACACCTAAAACAGCCTTTTTAAACATGTGTAACAACCTATTTTCCTACTGTGCAAACAATCCTTGAAAATTATCTTCGTATTAACGACCCTTAAAAAAATCTGATTATAACAAATCCCTGTTTGGGGGCGCCAAACACTTACAATAGTCTGTTCGCTTACCGTGCAAAAGACTGTTGAAAACTTTGATCATATTCAGGACCCTTTAAGAATAAGTTAGCAGCAAACTCCAGCTGAGCAGCGCCCTTCCCTGTTCAGGCACCTACAACAGCATGTTCGATTACCATGTAGCGACCCTTGAAAATTCTGACCTTAGCAAATTCGCGCTCTGCGGCGACTGCGGCGCCCTTCACCCATTTCAGATATTTACAACTGACTCGTAAGTATGCGCAATCGCTTTCTCACCTCCAAAGACTTAAAATTACGATTTTTCAAGACCTTAGCTCGAAAAAAAAAGAAGAAAAAAAAAGCAGTTTATTGTACGTTATGGCTATTGAATAAAAACAAAATTAGATGAGGTTTGATTTGGTTATAACGATTTCTCACTAACAATTTTTGATTCTAAGTGATTAAAAGTAATCCTTTTAAGCAAATTTTTTATTTTAGTTTCATCGCTTACGGGTTTTGAAATATTTATGTCTATAGAATTCAATTAGTGCTTCTTGACATGAAATAACGCGAGGAAGCTGATTTAACGTCGCATTAATAGGCACATATTGGGCAATTGGCGACGGTTTGGGATAAACGCCCCAGTGGCGGTCCGAAGACAAGCCATCACAATTGTTATCTTCTGCGGAAGGGGTGGCTCCCCCACTTCAGTATCCCCCAGAGATATTATTTGCACGGAGCATGGAGAACATTGCAGCCACGACAGAGTTTACATGCACGGGAGACTGACTTTCATGATGGTCTTCAATTGGCTCGATTATTGAATCCGCAATCTTTCTGTCAAGATGGTAGATGTGAGGTGCCGGGTACGATCCCAGGTCGTGCTTGTCGGCCTAACTGTTCGGAATTTTCCATGCTTTTCTCTGAAACTTGCGTAAATATGGGCTAGGACCCCTTAGAAAGACCTCCGCAGAAGGCACTCCCTCTCAGGCCTAGGACACTAGAGTAGTCAAGTAACCATTTCCCAAACACCGACACTAACAACTAAGTAAGATATAAATTTCTGTACAAAAAATATTTAATTTTGAACAACGGGACTTTTTTTTTTTTTTTTTTTTTTTAGTTTGTTCTTCCACATTAAAGCATGAGGTAATTGTGTCGCGTTCCTTAGCAATGGCTATTAAATTTCTTAAAATATTTTTCACACGATATGAGAAAAAAGAAAAACGTTTTTTAATTGGTTTAAATAACAATAATAAAGAAATTACTGATTTTTTTTCCCTTAAGAGTCCTAATTTCACAATAAGAAAACACCACAGAACTGGCGTTTAAAAGCAATAATTACAAAACTTTGAATAAACACCATAAAATGCAATAAACTTGCAATAATTGATTCGGGTCGAAAGAACACACAATCCTTCGTCTGGCGAAAAAAAGTAGGCACAGGTGCTGCAGTCAAAGCGGCAACGCACAAAACCGTTTTAAGTGAAGAGCAAAAATATATACAGATTAATGTAAATATAAATACTGGTGTGAGGAGAATAGTGCTGACTCTAAAATAAAAGGGCCGCCAAGGAGGAATTCAATAAAAAGGGGCATTATTTGCATAATTTGCGGTGTTCTATGTTATGATTTTTGTACGTAACAAAAGTGAATTACTAGTTTTCCTTGTATATATATACGAGGGTTGTAAATTAAATAGTGGCAACTTAACCTTGAAACTCGCAGAAGGGCCGGCATGCGCAAATAGGATATGGGAGCGGTGAGGTAGCGCTGTTGTCGATGTGTAGAGTGCAAAAAGCAGTCTATCTGCTAAGAAGGGTAGTTGTTGTGTGGCGTTAAAGTGACGAGTTTCGTTTCCATCGCTCTGAAGCATGTTTTCAAAAGGTGATCAGCGTTCGTGGCTTAAAATCGAAGTTGCCCGTGGCAAAAATTTAACAGAATGCTATCGATTATTAGTGGAAGCCTGTGGCACAAATGCTTTACCGTATAGGACAGTAGCACGATGGGGTAGCACGAATACTTCGATTTTAAGCCACGACCGCTGATCACCTTTTGAAAACATGCTTTAGAGGAATGGAAACGAAACTCCTCATTTTAACGCCACCCAACAACTACCCTTCTTAGCAGATCAACTGTTTTTTGCACTCTAATTTTTAAATATTTAAAAAACTTCATGGATATTCAAATGGGAAGAGAAGACAGGAGATGAAATTATGTTAGTTTTAGAAAAATCAAAACGATGACCATGAGCCCAACAGTGGGAAGCAATAGAAGATTTAGAGATCTCTTCATTACGAACATTTCGACGGTGCTCATTTATTCTATATTTCAAACACCTTCTTGTTTGATCAATATAAACTAAATTGTCCGACGAACATAGGACTAAATAAATGCCAAAACGGTTTGCAGTAGGAATGGGATCGTTAAGAGAAGATAATTTAATTTTGTTGACGGGTTTCTGAATGTCTTTAAAACCAAACGGTGAGAGAATTTTAAAAATTTTAAAAGAAACTGATAAATCAAAAGATAAAACAACTGGAATGAGACGGTAATCGTTCAATTTGTATAAGAACGTTTAGGATTCTTGAATTTATATAAAGCTTCATTAATAATAGAGGGACTATAGCCTCAAGAAAGAGCAAGAGATTTTAAGTAATTAATTTCTTTCGAAAGACTAGACAGATCAGAACAAATGTGTAAGGCTTGTTTTTCTTACTCATTTTCCAAAAATTGATAAATTTTTAATATTTCCTTTTGCGGTAAAAAAAAAAAAAAAAAAAAAAAAAAAGAGAAAAATGCACATATTGAAAATTCAGATTTTTTAACTTAGAATTACATTAAAAATAAATAAATAAACGATTGTAAATTTTCTGAATGTGAAAACAGAATTTAAATATACATTATGTAACGAGTAATCATGAAATCAAACTTTTCCATAGAGTAACATGGGCCACAGCTGTCGGCGAGATTAGGTATTGTCCATTCTAAAAATGTAAAGTTTCTTTCCTTAGCAACTGTTACTACTTTCATTTCTTAAAATTCATTTTGAAAGTTTTATGTTTTACCTGAATTATAATGCAATATCTTTTAAACTTGTTGGAAAAGGGGGAAAAAAATCTTTTTCAATTGTTCTACTTTATCTCAAACCAATATTCTGGTTGTCGTAAGAAAGATACTTCTGCTAAGTCTCATACGAGAATATATATATATGTATATGTTTCTGCAAAGCACATTAACCATATCTTTTGAACGATACTACTTGTAAGCCCTTCCTTTTATCAAAAGTAGGCTAAAAATTTAAGAGAAATTTCATGTCTGCGTATTAATATATAGATTCGCTGAAAAAATTTAGAATGCTCCAAAGATGTATAAAAAAAAAAAAAGATAGGAAGAAAGAAGGAGGGGTTTTTTCTTCACAGATTTTAGGAATATGCCCTGAAGGAGAGGCGGGGGCACGTATTAACCGACGGGAGAGCCTGTGCCCTCGATCCCAAAGATGGCAACACTCTTGAAAGTATGTGGGTGGCATTTTCAGATGAGAAATACTAAAGGGCGCCAAATGTCGGGTCTCCCCCCCCAATCAAATTTTCACGCTACGCCCCTGATCAGGTGAATAGGGTGGATGTTCCAGCATCTTGATGCGTTTTTGTTGAAGAAATCCAACTGTTAATCCTGCTGAATGAGAAGATGCATTATCATGGTGGAGAATGAGTCCTCTAAAATTCACTTCTTTAAGAATTTCTGGGAGACATTTACTAGTGTACCAGTTAGCTGTGACTGTCTTCTGTCCTTCCAACTTGATAGCTTTGACCAATCCTGTACTTCCAAAGAAAACGGCATACATTACTTTTTTCATGGCACATTGTCTTTTCACCATTGTGGGTTTGGGATCATCTTCAAAGACCCACACTTTGCTTTCTTGGTGTGTTGGAACATCAAAAAATGGTGTGTCATTTCATCACCAGTTATTATTTTAGAAATAATGCGGTGGCCACCATCATTAAGTAATTTAAGGATTTCTTTGCTGATTCTGACACGCTCTTGTTTTTGATGCTCTGTTAAATTTTGGGGGAACTGACGGCAAACTAATTTTTTCATATGCAATTCTTCATGAATAATTTTATAAATTGCAGCGGATCCAATGTTAAGTTCCTTCTGTTTCATATGGTAGATACAGCGATCATCATCCATTAACATTTTCCGAATGGCAGACACATTATCCAGGATTACTGCTCACATGGGCCTTCCTGTGTGTTTTTCATCCAGGAGAGAATGATGACCTCTGTGAAATTCTATAAACTATCTGAATACACATGCACAAGATGGATTTTTATTTCCAAAAGCTGATTGTAGGCGTTGAACGCATTCTTCTTGATTTAATCCCACTTTAAAATCATAGAAAATCATAGCACGATAATGTTCTTACATCAACTCCATTTTCTTTTCTAAAATTTATTCTACGTTAAACTACTTGCAAATGGCCAGTAAAAAATTGCCTACCAGGCTAAAATAGTTCATATTTTCAAATCTGATCAATATTTTTTTTCTACCGCTTATCGTCTGCACGTATCTCAAAAATTTCAGAGTAACCCTCGTATGTGTGTATATATACCGGGTGCTTCAAAATAGATGTTACAGCGATTATCTCAGCGATAAACTAAGAAAGATAGAAACATACTTCCAATTACGAAATTGGTGCAAATTAAGAGTAGATTTCAAATATGGCATTTTTTTGTACAAGGGGCTGTATACATATTAAATATGAAATTGAATTTTTATACGGCCCCTCCTATCATATGACTTATATTTAGAAAAATATTCTCCTCGCTCTAACAAGCAAAATAAAAAAAAAATCATCTCTCTAAGTCAAAATCTCGCTGAGTTATTGCAGTTTGAAAATTCTAGCATTTTTCGCCAAGTCTTAAGGGGTTGTATCAAAAGTGAGAAATTTTAATTACTATAGCTTTTGTAAGAAGGCACACGTTGATCAGCGTTTGGGGGAAAAAAATCATTCAGGGAAAGACGGCTATTTTAACCTGTAATGTCTTTCCTTCTCCTAGTGAATACACAAGTCACAAGAGAATACTCATTGATAATTTAACAAATAAAATTTATGAATAATTTATGTACTAAAAGGGAATTTTCAAATTCATTTTTCTTTCTTTTCCATTATACATTCTCTTACTGATATACAGTGTAGAGAAAGAATCGTTTTTGAGTCAAATTTCCGAAAATTAGCTTTTGTTATATTTGCACGTACATTTTCAGATCCTCAGAATGCAAAAATCATGTTTTTAGCGGTTGGTCTCTCTCTCTCTCTGTCTGTGTGTTATTAGAATATCTCAAGAACAAATAGTAGCAGGAAATCCAAATTCGATATTTTATATCCGTATCATATTGCGGTGGTACACTGAAGTGTTCGTTGCGATCAGACAATTGTTTGTTTACAGGGTCATCCAAGAGAATTCAAATACATTACGTCTGTGAGCGAAATTTCTTATATGTACAGCGTGACATCTATAGACTGCCCTAAACAAAATGAAAAGAAAATTTTTTACACGCATAAAAGCATGTTTCATGTAGATTGTGGTATAGCAATCATTCATCATTCATTTACAGGGTTACCCAGAGTATTTTATATATTGGAGCTATACTTGGGAATTGCTGGAAGTATTTCATTTTGTGTTACTTGTTTTACATATAACACAAAATTTATGTACACAAAGTCATGCGTATATAATTTATCGACAATATACAGGGCTACCCAATATTAAGGTTTTTTTTTTTTAATGTAATTGGCATAAGTGCTTTACTGCATTTTTTTTTTATTTCGAAGAATACTGCTAACACAGAACGGAAAATTAATTTCTAATACCCATACTGTAAACAAAGTAGTTTTTGGAGAGTGATTTTTTCTGTATAATATTACGTTTTGAAGCCTTCTGAATACGAAAGATAAATTTTTAGTGGTTGATCTGTATATATATGAATTATCAGCATAACTTAACAACAAATAATCTGGTGTGCCACTCACACGACTTTCTCTTACCCTGAAATTTAATACCATAAATACAGGTTGGAAATTAAAAGGTAACATAAAGAGTACTGTTATGTAAACCTATGTTAAAATAATTCAAATTAGGCTTCGGAAGAGTTTTATATGATAATTAGTTCTGCGTGAGGAGGGCTACCCCCCCCCTCAAACACCCGTTTCATTAATGCACCTAATTTATATAGAATTTAAATCTGTTATTAAAATTAAAAGTTCACTTACAATTATTCAGACAACTTTCACTTGCAACATTCCTTGAAACTTATCGGTCTTAATCAAACTTTTATAGCAACAAATTTATATTAATTTGAAAATACAACTTTTGGATCTCCTGAAATTATTCGACACGGGTAATAATCAAACTTTTAAAAACTTGACTTTGGTAATAACGAAGTCTCAAAACGTGTAAATACACAAAAAACAAGTGATGCATATTTAGCTTAAAAACATACATTATTTATCATATGTCTATGAGAAATTCATTTCCATTCCTGAGCAGCTTTTCTGGATATGGTAAAATATTATACCAAAGCACTTTCACTAACAATAAAAAAGAATATTATCGCTTAAATATTTGCAACCCTGTATATCTTTTGAAGAATATGTACAAACCACAAGTGCACCAAAATATAAATCTATAGTAATAATATACGACACAACCTAAAATGCACTTCCATCAATTTTCAGCTATTGTCGCATTATAATCTAGTTATTATGTGTAGCCCTGTAAATGAACAGTGAAAGATTTCCCTGCCATATTCTATGTGAGGCATGTTTTTACGCATATAAAGAATATATATTCATTTCATTTGGTTTAGTGCAGTCTATAGGTGTTAAACTCTACTTACCTGCAATTTCCCCCCATAGACGTAATGTATTTGAATATTCTTGAGTGTCCCTGTACACAAACCATTTGCTTCATCACAATGAAAAGCTTAGTGTAGCATCCCTATATGATACATATTTAGAATACCAAGTTTGGAATCTCTGCTGCTATTTGTTCTTGAGATATGCTGATAACAGACAGACACACACACAGAGACCAACCGCTAAAAACACAATTTTCATATTCAAGAGATCTCAAAACGTGTAAATATAACAAAATCTCACTTTCTAAAATTTGACCCAAAAACAATACTTCCTCTACAGGAAATGCGAATTTGGTACTTTGGATTCCATATCTAGTTGCCGCTTGAAAAGTTGATCAAGGTTTGCAAGTTTCAAGGAAATTAATAACAGACTTGATTTTTATTTTGATAAATATAGGCACTATAATTAAACGGGAGTTGAGAAGGGCGATAACCCCCCTGACATAGAATTATACATCTACACCATATCATATTCTATACAAAACTTATTTTAGAATATTAACAATAAATATAAATTTCCTTATGATTTCTACTGTATAAAGTTAACATTTAACCTACATATCCTACAATTTCAAAACGCTCTGCACAATCACGGAGAGGGAGAAACTTGGTCTATAGCAGCGGTCACAACCTTTTTGATTTCACAGACCACCAAATTCACAACTAAAAATCCCTCGGACCACTAAAATCATAATCAGGGATGAGAGCTTTCAGCTTTTTTGTACATTTAGCTTTTTTTTAAAAAAATTTCAGCCTTTTTTTAAAATTTTTCTGATGTGCATTTTTTTTTTTTAATATATATATTGAAGATTAAAATAAATATTTATTACTCTAATATAATTGATTTTCCATAAAAAAAATTCTAGTACTGCATTTTAACGTAACGCCTTTGCGTACAGTTTCAGCTTTTTTGTATTTTTGTTGGTCTCTACATAATATATAAAGTCCTGCGGATCTCTAACATTGTTAAGAAATGTAAATATATTTCTAGAATAATAAGTATAGATAATGCTCATTTTTTCTATATGAAATATGCCTATTAATATAAAACAGTACATATGCTTATTTTATTCTAAGGAAAATGTAAATACTTATTTAATCATAAGAACGATGATTAAATGTTGTTTCATTGTGATAAATTTATTATAGGGGAAGAACGTGGACACATTTTTATTGCTTCCTTGCTATTTCTATCTGTATATAACTATATTAACTAAATATAGTAATCTGTATACTGTATTATTAGATTATTACAAATCTTATGAATTTTTCGCTTACATTACGCAGATCAAAAATTCAAAGCAATAACTATGTATGAAAGATTATTTCATGTATAAGGTCTCTTTATCCAGGAAATTCTAAGTTTAATGTTGTGAAATAGAGGCATTCTAGAAATTATTATGTTAAAAATTAACATTAGAATAATCTCTAATAAAACATTAAAAAATGCAAATAATGTCAAGATTTCTTCTGCAGACCACCAAAATTTTGTCGTTGATTATAAGTAGTCCAGGGACCACAGATTTATAGGTTTGATTGAAAATCTTGTTTTCTAACCGCATTGTGAGGAAAGATTTCAATCCTTGCATAAAGAAGATGCAGTAAAGGTATTTTAAATCCTGAAACACACACATATATTATTATGTGTCATGTGTATAACAAATCATGTGCGGAAAAAATAAAATTATCCTATTTTTTTTTTTTTTTTATGTTGTGGGGGAAATAAATTTTTAATACCATTTTGTGTATCTACTATTTATTTTGCCATTAGCATATTTATTCCGCGTTGTCAGGGCTAAAGCAGTATTTGTACAATGCCCAGTGGCAGAAACACCGCGACATAGTCGTGTTTGTGGATACAGAAAAACGGCTTGCGGACAGTTTTTGTCTGCAACTTTCGAATAACTATTCACTTAAAAAAAAAAAAAAAAATTCTGTATCAAAACTAAAACTAATACTTTTTATTATTTATATTGTGTTGTGTCAAACATTGCTATAAAATATTTAATTGAATAAATACACACAATTGTTTATACTATATTATTCTGCAGTAAAATTGTATTCGTGTATTGTTGCACGAGATCACCACTGATGTTAAGCAACCCCCCCCCCCCTCGCCCTCCAAATGAGATTTCAGGCTTTTTGAATGTAAGCCATTTTCACACCTGATTACACACAAATTTTGCAGACAGATTATGAAATTTTAAAGGCCTGTTGCAGACAGCTACAAAACTTTCTGCCACTGGGGTACAATGTAAGAAGAGTTATTAACATTTCTAGCAATTCAGAAATTTTAGACAATGGTAGATACCTTGTCACTGTTCCCCCATTTTTTGACTTCTATTAGATCTTTTTTGAGAATCAGCAAAGTAAAAAATAAATTAAAATTTGTATCAGAATAATAAAAATAATATACATTTAAAAAAAAAAAAGAGTGAATGCGAGGTAGAAAAGTATACGGCTACAAAAGGATATGAAAAAATTTACCACCGAAAGTTTGAATTATTAAAATGTTATCTATATATATAAAAGAGTAAACTCACTGATTCACTGACTCAACACGGTTGTGGCGATCCTATGGGAGATAGAGTCGCAATTTTTGGTGAGCAGGTTGATTTTAGGACCCTGACGCTCACTAAGACGGGATTTTGCGAAATACCCCCCCCGGGGGGGCAGAAGGCAAAAATCACCTTTATAAGCATATCTCGGCTCCAAATTGCTTCACGGTGAAGAAATTGCAGATGGGGAGACTAGACTTGAATACAAAAAAATCATTTTCTGCGATTTTGGAATTTTCGATTTTTAAGGGGGGTAGGGGGTAAAAATGAGATTTTCGGGGGCGCATAAGGCAAAAACACATTTATAAGTACAACTCGGCACCAAATTACTTCACAGGGAAGAAATTGCAGATGGGGAGACTAGGCTTGAATACGAAAATATCATTTTCTGCGATTTTGGAATTTTTGATTTTTAAGGGGGGAAGGGGGTGAAAATGATTTTCGGAGTTGCTGAAGACAAAAACACCTTTATAAGCATAACTCGGCTCCAAATTGCTTCACGAGGAAGATATTGCAGATGGGGAGACTAGACTTGAATACGAAAAAATCATTTTCTGCAATTTTGGATTTTTGGATTTTTAAGGGGGAAAAGGGGTGAAAATGATTTTCGGAGGCGCAGGAGGCAAAAACACCTTTATAAGCATAACTCGGCTCCAAATTACTTCACGATGAAAAAATTGCAGATGGGGAGACTAGACTTAAGTACAAAAAAATCATTTTCTGCGATTTTGGAATTTTAAGGGGGGAGAGGGGCTGAAAATGATTTTCGAAGGTGCAGAAGGCAAAAACCACCTTTATAAGCACAACTCGGCTCCAAATTGCTTCACGGTGAAGAAATTGCAGAGGGAGAGACTAGACTTGAAAACAAAAAAAATCATTTTCTGCGATTTTGGAATTTTGGATTTTTTAAGGGGGGAAGGGGTATAAATCATTTTCGGAGGTGCATAAGGCAAAAACACATTTATAAGTATAACTCGGCTCCAAATAACTTCACAGTGAAGAAATTGCAGATGAGGAGACTAGACTTGAATACGAAAAAATCGTTTCCTGCGATTTTGGAATTTTGGATTTTTAACGGGAGAAGGGGGTATAAATGATTTAGAAAAATACGGATTTTCAAGTAAAAGTAATAGCTCAAAGATGTAAAAAAAAAAAAAAAAACGCCAAGCGTCTTCTTGAAAATATTTCCAAAAACTCATTTTTTGATTTTTTCCGATTTTTTTTTTTTTATTTTTTTTTTTTGGGGGGGGGAGGGGGGCAAAAAAATAATAATAGTGTCAGATCGTTCAAAATTGGTACATAGAGATTTTCGATACTTACAAATCGATTGCGGATATTTTCGAATTTGTAAAATTATTAGAAGGGGTGGGCAGTATGGGGGGGGCTATGGGCAAAAACAAATAGAAATACAGTTAGGCCGTTCAAAATTGGTACCGATAGGTTTTAAAGGCCTGCAAGTCGAATGGGGATATTTTCGAAAGTGTAAAGTTATTAGGAGGGGCGAGAAGGGGGGAGGGGAGAGGGGGGGGGCAAAAAAATAAAAATAGAGTTAGATCGTTCAAAATTGGTATATAGAGGTTTTCGATACTTACAAATCGATTGCGGATATTTTCGAATTTGTAAAATTATTAGGAGGGGCGGGAAGGGGGAGGTGTGGCAAAAACAAATAGAAATAAAGTTAGGCCGTTCAAAATTGGTACAGATAGGTTTTAGAGGCCAGCAAGTCGAGTGGGGATATTTTCGAAAGTGTAAAGTTATTAGGAGGGCCGGGAAGGGGTGGCGGAGGGGCAAAAAAAATAGAATAGAGTTAGAGCATTCAAAATTGGTATATAGAGGTTTTCGATACCTATAAATCGATTGCGGATATTTTCGAATTTTGAAAATTATTAGGATAGACGGGAGGGGGGGGGCGAAGGGGGAAAATAATAGAAATAAGAGTTAGAGCATTTTGGGAATTTTTTCTGAAGGCAGTGAGAACCCGGTGCGACATTTTTCCTAATAAGATTTTTTTTCTGTTTTTTCTTCACGTGATAAAAATTAATGCAATTTTGAGAATTCAGTAATTATAGCGATTCAGTTAAAAATAGGGACCAACGAAGCGGGCGTTGCCTGCTAGTATAAAATAAAACTATATCATAGTGGTTCAAAAATTAAATTAATGACAAAAAATTTGTTGAAAATGACTAATTCTAACATCCTGTTTTAAAATTCATAAATTTCAAAAGTATGCAATAGAATCAGGCCTATCAAACCCAAAAGACCACGAGGGCTGCACTAAAAGTTCATTTCATTTAGGTAGGTCGCATTCTGTATGTATAATGTGTATAGATATATACATACACATACTAGGTTACTGATGCCCTTAATTTTGCATCAACTAATTTTAAATAGACATTGCGTCATAAAATAACCATATGTTTGTAAGAAGTATATTTTAAAAAAGAGTAGTGAAATATTTCTTGAAAAAAGTGTGTTCGTGGAAACCCTAACATATATATAGCTGATCTTACATACTACAAGAAATAAATATATCCCACAAATATCATATCATCTAATATAATTTTCATATAGAAGAGCATGAACGAGTTTTCTTAGCATTTGCACTGTTAACAGAAGATAGCATTGCATAAAATTCGGAATTCCATCGTGAATCACGAAACTTTGTTGGGCTGGCCAATTTTGGCCCAGTGAGCACAAGATGGATACCACTGCGATAGATGAAGCTCTACTATTAAGAACACTTCGAAAAACACATGATTATTAAAAAGCAAATAAAGCCACAAGGAGAAAAAAATGCAGCAGTAAAATTATTTCCCTCTTCCTGTTTCTGGAAACTATCCTTTAAAGCCAAAAACTGCCGAGTTGCCACAGATGAAAAGTTATCAAGTTTGTTTTTTCTCTTTTTTTATCTGTTTAAAAAAAAAAAAAATCTAACAATTTTAGTAGACCTAATTTTCAGCTAAAATTTTGTAATTTTTAGCCGCCCTGGGCGACTGCCCCGGTCGCCCCCCCCCCCTATGCACGGCCCTGAAGCTGGGGGCAAGCAGACGGACAGTTAGACAAAAAAAAAAAAAAAAAAATATGCAAATTGAAATCATATTCACAGCTAAAAATTGTTAGAAAATGTTTAATGTAAACGAAAATGCAATTCCTGCAAATGTCCAATAATAACCCTTAATGTGACTGAATATTTTTGTGTGCCCTGTAAATCTAATGCTAATCGTACTGTACACTATAGAAAGCATTCTTTTGTGCATATGAATAACATATTTCAATTTCATTAAGATTTATGCAAAGCAATTAAAATTTGGTTTATAGAAATATCTTCATATAGAACGCAATGCTTTGGAATACTTTCGGGTGTCTCTGTATACAAACCAGTGATGGTGTTTACTCCATTTTGTACAGAAAATATCCGATAGAAAACTTTAATAACATATTTCAATTTTATTAATATATGCATAAATTAAAGGTATTAAAATATGGTTTATAAAAACACCTCTCATAGAACACAATACTTTGGAATACTTTCAAGTGTCCCTGTGCACAAGTTAGCAGAGGTATTCACTCCATTTTCAATAAGGAACATCCGATAGTGAACTCAAATAACATATATCAGTAATTTAAATAAAAAACCTAGCATTACTTCGTGCGTCGTTTTATATCTTTCAAACCGGGTACCCGGTCCTCTTCAGAAACGGCAAACTTCTGTGCTGGAAACTTGAGACTAAGTGATCCTCTGTTGACTTTGTCAGCAGGTGGCTCCATGCTCTGTCTGGGGCTACTGCACCGCTGTCGTTGCATACGTCATTATTAGTCGAAATTTTGATGTACCTCGACTAATAATCTACTAACAGAGGATCACTCAGTCTCAAGTTTCCAGCACAGAAGTTTACCGTTTCTGAAGAGGACCGGGTACCTGGTTTGAAAGATCTAAAACGACGCACGAAGTAATACTAGGTTTTTTATTTAAATTAATTATAAGTTTACTTCATTTTTTCTATTTATTATAAACATATATCAGTTTCAGGAAATTCTATGAATATTCATGGGAGTTAGAGCGCGGACACACAGAAAGACGGATGGACAGACAGACAAATTGAAGTCATTAACACTTTTCAACCTTGCTGGAATTGTTAAAGAGCCAAAGTCATTAAATTTTTCAACCATGATGGAAAGTGGTAAAAATAAAGTGCAAAAAATTCACACGGTTTTGCTAGTCATTAATTTTTTTCCTCTCTCAACATGTTTTAATATGCAGGTGACCCCCTAAGAAATTTAACCATTAAATTTCTTAACAACACGAAATAATGTAAATTTGCATTAAGTTCTTAAAACTGTTGATTTCACGAGTTTGAATGATTTTAGTTGCTATTTTAAAATAAAGGATCTTTTTTTAATTTTTGTCATCTCATAGATAACCCCCTAAAGTGAGTCCATTGGCGTCGAAAAATAAATGCCAAAATTGAAAAAAAAGTGGTGTAAGTCGTCATTTTCAAATTGCAATAACTCAGCGAGATTTTAACTCAGGTGATTTTTTTTTTTTTGCTTGTTAGAGCGAGAATATTTTTCCAGATATAAGTCACATGATAGGAGGGGCTATATAGAAATTAAATTTCGTATTTAATATGTATACAGTCCCTTGTACAAAAAAATGCCATATCTGAAATCTACTCTTAATTTGCACTAATTTTGAAATTGGAAGTATGTTTCTATCGTTCTTAGTTTACGAGATAATCGCTGTAACATCTATTTTGAATTACCCGTTATACTCTATAATAATAAAAGAAGATGTCTGTCTGAGCATCTATACGTTCAGCCCCTATTGAACGCAGAACTACAATATTTGACATACGGGTGCTCAGAAGATTGCCCGAGTGCATAGTGAAAAAAGAAATTAAAAATTTTAATTAGTTCTGGAGATATTAATTAAAATGTAAACATATGTCTAATCAAAAAGTGATCTCAATGACTGAGAATTCGCCGCAATTTCATAAAAATAGATATTTTAACGGAGTTAAAATCAGAAAAAGTGGAAAATAAATTAGAAATATTAGTTCGATCGTTATGAATTTGGTACCAAATGAAAGGGGATTTTTTTCCCGAATCTAAGAGTACAAGTGGCTTATCTCTACAGCAATTAGATTTTTTAAAATTAACATACTTGGCAACAGGCAGAACACTTAATTATTTCATTTATCAAAGATTCTTCAGTGCCAGGTGCTAGACATGCTGGCTGGCTATTCTTCCGGTCGGGAAAAACTGCTTTTCGTTTTTCGCCCCCGTGACAAAGTACTGGAAATAAAAAAAGCAGTTTTTGAATTTTTTCAATTTAAAATCTATCAAAAGCAGAACTTCGAAATTGCCCGTCATTCTGGCTCACCTGTATGCAGTTAAAAAATCTAAAGTATAGCTTTAAAAATAAAATAAATAGACATATTATATTTATTTAAATTCATTTTTATTTCATCTGTTAATGACACTAAAAGTTACTTTTAACAGAATAATATTGATTTTTTTCCCCCCTTTTTTTTATGAATTTGGTTGTAAAAAAGCAATTTTGGAATTCTTAAATTTTAGACGGATTTCAATAGAAATCGTTAATCGCCCTTGATAGATTAGCCATTTTGAGTCTAAAATATATCAAAGATATTCATTATTGTAATACACAATACACCATTCAAAAGATATTTTAAAGTATTTTTATTGCAGGCTATTAAAATGATATAAGCCGTTCAAATTCTGTACGAAACTTTCGGAGAAAACTACGGAAAACCCAAAAAATTTTTATTCTTTTATATTTTACAGAGTTTCAAATTCAGATTTTCGCTCACATTTCGTATTAATAATTTTTAACGTTATATAGCCCGGAATTAAGCAAGTTTTGGAGAAAACCACAGATAAGTCAGACACAAATCTTTTAAAAAAAATGTTTGTATTATCTTTGTATTTCATCTTCTAATTAGTATAATTTCATTTTTATATTATCGAAAGTGGAATTCGAGATTTCACCTTATTTACACATTTTAAGGTCTCCTGATTAGGTTTTTTTTTGTATCTCAGCTACTAATTAAAATAATTTCATAAGTAATACATCATTTGAAAGTTTTGTTGATTGGAATTGAACAATATATTACAGAAATTTCTACTGCCAGATGGCGCTGTAATATTTTAAAATTTCAATATTTTAAATTCTAATGAGCGTGGAAGGTGTTGTAAGTTCTAAAACAAGGATAAGGCGCCACCGAGCGGGACTTAGCTAAAGTCAGAAATTTGAAAGATCATAACATGGTGAGCGAACAGACTGTTTCAGATATTGAAAAGGGAAGAGGGCGCCGAAGTCACTACCGCACGGGAATTTACTGCGATTCCAATAAGCTATTTTCACGCTATATCAATAAGCTGTTATTAGACCTGAAATGGGAAAAAGGCACCGCAGGCGCCACCGAGTGGGAGTTTCGTAAAGTCGGATTTTTCAGGCATCGCAAACAGGGTTGGTTTTTTGACGTCAAAAACTGGTTTTTGACGTGACATGCGTCAAAAATTGGTTTAAACTGTCAAAAACTGGTTTAAACCGTCAAAAACCATAAGTGAAAAGTCTAAAGTATAATGTTAAATGATTTTATGCATATTTTTAAGTTGCAATGTATTAAGTACATAAATTAACATTATTTGTATACATATATATAATATTTTTCTAGAAAAAAAAATGAAATGTTAGGAAACATATCAATGCATCATCTTAAGGAAAGAGTGAACGTTATAAATCTTTTTCGTAAATTGTCTTAAAGCTATACAAATTTGCATATATAGGTGGTAAATAATAATAATACAATTAAGTATATAAATTCTTTAAAACTAATTGAATAAAAAAAGAAAAAAAAATTAAAATTGTTTAAAAATTTCCTGCTAATTATTAATTTTTCCTCTTCAGTTTAGCATTATTATGGTTTAAAAAAATATATTAAATGTATTATTAGGTTATTACTTTGTGAATTCAATGGTAGGTAGGTTAATTTTTTAAATTATGTTGAATGCTGAAATTTTAATGAAAATTTTTAGCATTCAAACATAATATTTAAAAAACAAAAAATATGCTGACTGTAGAATAAAAGAGCCTCCCAAGGGAATTCAATAAAAAAGGCAAACTATTTTCAAAAAGGGTATTTTATTTGCATAATTTGCAGTCTTCTATGTTGTGATTTTTGCATGTGACAAAAGTAAATTATTAATTTTGCATGCATATATGTAGGCTATATGCATTTGTTCTTCCAGGAATGCTGTAAAAGTATTGCTAGAAGGTTATATATCAGGAAGAAAAGTATTTAGAGGCTTCTAACATTTAAAGTATTAGAAAAAACACTTGGTACTAGTATGTTTTTAAAAGGGGTGCCGGGTGCTAAAAACGGTGAGAAAAGGGCCACTGGGTGCTAAAATGTGCTTGAAAGAGCCGTCAGGTGCAGCACCCAGCCAAATTAGCCTAGAGTTAGCACTAAAAAATCTGGATTGACTTCACTCGAAATTTTAATGTATTTAATATTATATTTCAATGCATAGAAATGCTGATTTTCATACCTTTAAGGCAGTAATTTACGAAAGAGATCTGTCCACCAACCCTTTCATTAAAAATAATTAATTTAAAATTGCATTATGTAATTCATATTAAAATTTAGTTCACCTTAGAATAAACAAATTCCTATGTTCGAATTTTTTTTTTTTTTGGTAAAGATATAAATATAAATTTTTTGTACTTAAATAGAAATCATTATCATTCATAGGAAACAGATAATAAACTTATAAGAATTATTTTTAACCATGAGAGACATATAAATTAAACACTCTTTTGTAAAATTACAATTTTTTATTTTTCTAAATATAACTACTTCATTGTTAAAATATACCAAGAAGTGTAAAATGTGAGGTTTTTGACAGTTTTCGACATGAGTTTTTGACATGACAGTTTAAACCGTCAAAAACCTGCCAAACCTGATCGCAAACTAGCTGGTCGCCAAAGGTGGCTAGTTTTAAATAACATGAAATAAATAAAAATTATCTGCTTAGTAATGAGTGATACAAATAGGACATGGAGGTTCCTGATTTGCAGATCCATTAATTTAAACATTTTAAGGATCTGTCAAAGCTGCTACCCAATTAAATGTAATGTTTATATTTACAAACCAATGAAAAATAATAGGTTTAGTCCTTAGGCAGTATTTTCCTCAGGGTTGTTTGTTTTTTTCCATAGTGGAAAAAACCTGGTTAAAACTGTCGCGAACAAAATACTGTTTTGTCCACTATTAGTTATTTGCGAGTAATTAAAAATTATCTCTACTCTTTCCATATAAATAAAACAATTCTTTATCAATATGTGTATATGCAGAGCTTGTGAAATACAATCACCTGGTCACAATTGGCAACCAATATTTTTTAAACTAGCAATAATGTTTTCAACTTTTTTTTTTTAAATATATACTTTAGTGAAAGAATTGGTCCCAGAATCGGGCTAACTTTCGTTGTTTTGATTCCTGCTTCTCTCGCCACTTTTTGAGACACTGTGTTAAATTAGGGGATTTACACATCTCCGTGCATGTGCCACAAATCGATGTTAAGTTATTGTACTGTTTTAGGGAATTGGTTTACACTGCTCCTGTCTGCGCATGCTATCGACCTGGTGCTGAATCGTCGTACTTGCGTAATGATGCATCAATGAAGATAGTGTATTGGTTTAATGAAAATAATAAGACCAGTTTCATGATGTAAATTTAAACAGGTGCTTCCTGATGTAAAAAAAAAAAAAGAAAAAAGAAAGAAAGAAAGAAAAAAAATCATTCAAGCCTAATAAAAAATTGGTTTTTATATATAGAATCTTAATTTCTATATTCAAGTAAATTTATAAACTGAAAAAAAAAAAAAAGAAAGAAAGAAAACGGTGGAGAATATTTTTTATGGGTTACCAGAATTTTTTGTTGGCAACCATTTTTTTTTTACAAATTCCTGAACCCTGTGTATGTGAATATAATCTATTTAAATATTTCAAAATAGACATGATTGATTGGAATAGACATGCAAAGTTAACAATATTTAATAAATAAATATATCTATTTTCCTAAGGGTGGATTGGATGCAAAAGTGATAGTTTATAGTTTCAATTTTAATTCTCCTTTTTTTCCCCTACTGCTTTCAACTACATTGTCATTTCCTCTCTCATAGTCGTAAATACCTTCTAAAAATCTGTTATTAAGCATGATGAAATGAATGGTTCACATATCTTTCACGGAATTTTTTACTCTGTGAAAATGCATAGGTAAGGAAAGTATTGTAATCATGACAAAAATTTGACTTTGTGATGTTAGTGTATCTATATATTTTGAGGTCCCATGAGTTCATTTTTGCTATTTTTACAATGATGTATGTATGTCTGAGTAGAGTGAACACAATATTGTCTAAATGCTTTGTTCAAATGAGCTAAAAATTGGTATATATGTTATAGGTTATCATAGCACAAACTGTATACATCTTGGAGAATCCAGCAGTTTTTTTTTTTTTTTTTTTCCTTTACCGGGACACAAGGATAAATTCTTTATCATTATAGCCTATAGGCTCAGATAATTTAAAGTGTGATAGCATCTTAATCAATTCAGCTGAAAATTTATATTACTACATGTTATAGGTCACTGTCGAATGAATTGTATAGATTTATTTTGGTGAATCTAGCATTTATAGTTTTTTTTACAGGGAAATAACAAAAAATTCTGTAATATTATATTGTCTGAAAATTATTTAAAACATGATGGTGCCTGAATGCCTCATTTGATTGATCTTTAAATTCATATACAAGTTATGTCACACAAACTGTATACATTTTGGATAATCTAACACTATTAGTTCTTTTACAGAGATGCACAAAAGAATTTGGATACATACCATTCCATTAAACGAAATAAAGCTTCTGCATATTTATCAAATTGATTATAAATATATATATATACAGTCATATACATATATGTCACATTTATATTATTAAAGACATTACTTTTGTGAAAAATATAAATAAGTTTTCTATGTAGAAGTAAAATTTAATTTTGTATATTTTTCATCTAGAATTCCTATTACCAATATTTTGTTTACAAAATTAAAATAAGAATATAAAATTATCAAATGATTAAGTTTGTAAATTTGATCTTTTAAATTCTTGGATAAAAAAAAATGGCCTGTTGGTATTGCAAATGAAATTTTATATAGAAATGAAAGCTTTGCTTTGAAAACATAAACTGATAAAAACATTGCGGACATAAATTGATAAAAACATTCTATCTACATTTGCGATATATATATATATATATATATTTTTTTTTTTTTAACCTAGTATAGAAATGTTAAATCAGATATTTCCATGTTAAGTACAAAGAAACAACTTAAATTATTTTTAAGATTATAATCGTCTATGTATTAATCAATCATGTCGTTTGTGAAAAACTTTAATATTGAAAATAGTCTCTTTCAAGGGGGGGGGGGGGGGGTAGGGATGTTGAGGGGAGGGATTAAGTTTTTTTTTTTTTTTTTTTGTCAACATTATGTACTGAAGGTAACTCAAAATTATGCATGAAATCTTTTTCTGGCCAAACAGCTGTATCTATTTCTTTTGTTTTTAAAGATTTAGATATAGCATTAAATAACTTTTTTTTTCTCTTAATATCCAGTATGATATTATAATAGTCCACCACAACATATTTACTTTGTTACATCTACAAACTGTACATAACCAATGTAATTAGCATTTTATTTTTATTTATTTATTTTTTCATCATATTCCCATCATACTATAGGTATGGGGAACTTAGGTAATCGTGAAAATTTTCGACCTCGGTTTTTTTACTTTTTTACACGTTTTCAGGTGTGAGGAATCCGAAAATGACAAAATTTGTATGGTGTCTGTTAGTCCGTTAATTTGTTAGTCTGTGTACACGATATCTCAAGAACAAATTGTCGCAGAGAGGTCAGATCAGTTTTAAAATATTACTTTCGACACTGGCAAGAACCCTATTCATTTGCAACATTCGATTTTAAAAACTTCGTAAGTTATTAGAAATTTACGATTTTCTTAACATGGGAGAATAGGACAAAAATTCACTTAAACGTGCATTAAATGGAAACTTTTTACTGTAAAAATGTCAGACCAGTTTTAAAATATCTGTTTTGATGCCAGAATGAACATCAGTAACTATAAATATGCTACTTTGAAAATTTCGCAAGTTATTGGAAATTTACGAATTTCTTAACATGGCAGTTTCGGGCAAAATTTCACATAAACGTCAATTTTGAGCGATATTTTCATCGTACAGATGTCAGACTACTTTTGAAATATTATTTAGAACACTGACTATGAATGCTGATATGACTATGAACACTGATTTGAACACTGACGCATGAATATTATTAATGACTATGAATTTTCAAATATAAAAATTTCGTAAGTTATTGGAAATTTACGAATTTCTTAACATGGCAGAATAGAGCAAAATTTCACATAAACGTCAATTTGAGGGATATTTTCATCGTAAAGATGTCAAACCACTTTCGAAATATTATTTAGGTTACTGGCATGAATATCATAGACTATGATTTTTCCAATTTAAAAAATTCGTAAGTTATTTGGAATTTACGATTTACTTAACATGTCAGAGTAAGGCAAAATTGAGAATAAACTTCCATTTTGAAGATCATAAATACATTAGACAACTTCAAAATTACATTTATGATATTTTTTTGAACATGACTGAATACAAATATTCCAATAGGAAAATTTCGTAAATTATTCGTAATTTACGATTTTTCAACATAGCGAAATTGTAATTTTTTCATATAAATATGAATTTTGAGGATTATTGCATTGGAAATAGTAACATGAAACATAAACAACAGAATTGACCCTGATAAAATAAATTAATAGATTAGAATAAGGTAAATATATCGAAGTGAACAATGGATAGCCTATTAGGCAGGGATTTCTTTGTCACTGTATCAAGCTTTGGTCAAATTCATTCTTTTTTAAACATGAATATAATATGTCTCGCACTAGAAATTTATGAGACCATAAATATGGTGGGGAACAGAGCAGAGTCCACCTATGCCAACTAGTTTTTCATTTTTTACATGATAAAAATTAAACTTTTCATTAATTAAATTATTAATTTCTAATAAAATATTTCTATTACTAAAAGTGCTAATTTAAAGTTAAAACTGCAATTTATTGTTTTAACAGAATACTTTTATGCACTGAACATGTATAGATCAGTGGATTTTATTTTGTCCAGTACCGTGTGGTTTTTTCCACTTTTGGTCCGGCATCCCGGACTTTTGACAAAAAAGTAGACAAAATAACAACCCTGATTTTCCTAAATTAATATAATAAAACTGAGGAATGTAATACAATAAATATAAAAGAACAAATAAAAAGTAATAATAATATAACAATACAAAGAAGTTTTATTTCTCTTAAAATTTCAGATAGAATTAAAATTATCCAATCATATTCTATTAGTTCTTACCATCCTACATTCTTGTTATAAATTTTAGTTTTATTCGGGAAATGACAGTTTACCGTTTGATAATATAAAACTAGTGGACATAGGACTATGCTCAGTTCCCCACTATATATTTGTTTTAATAAATTTCTACTACAGTGCATATTATATTCATGATAAGAGAAGTAAATGTGGCTAATCTATCAACATGGTTGAAGACTGAAACGTTCCATCTAGTAGGCTACCCATCATTTATTTCGATACATTTAACTAATCTAATTTGGTGATTAATTTTATCGAAGTGGCTAATCAGACCGTCGGTGCGATTAGTATACACACACTCTATTCGGACCATCTTCTCTAAGGAAAATAAGCTAGCACTGATAAAAGAGTAAAATTTAGAAATATTATAATGTGTCTCCTCTCCGTGCATGAAAAATTAACTTTTTTTTTTAGTGTGGGTGTGGGGTAGAGATTAATTATTTTCACAGAAATTTTGTACTCTAAATGATGCTAAAATTCTTCATAAAGGGCAATAACTCAAAATAATTCTTATAAAGCAAAAATGAAAATAATAAAAATTTCGAAAATTGAATAATAAAAATAAAAAATGCAACAAGAAAACAAATCTTAGTAAATGAGTATTTTCAATCTTTGAAAAAATTTTCGCAATATGTTTGTTTATGAATATGTATAAATAAATCTTCATATTCAACTACATAGATGTTATTTTTTTTTTAACAATTAAACCGTTCCAATATAATTCGATACAAACCAAACCCAATTTAATATACAAATATATGTATGATTTTTCTGAAAATGACTTCTGTACTTATTTTGTAATGTTTTCTAACAGCAATGTTGAAATAAACATGGATTGTATTAGGGGGACCGGAAAATAATGTTTTGAATTAGTAAAATGAAACCGGAAATTTTTGTTTAACAGTGTTTACATGGTACTTTACAACAGGGTTGGGTTTTTGACGTCAAAAAGTGGTTTTTGACATGACAAAGGTTTAAACCGTCAAAAACCTGTCATAAACCTCTATACCGTCAAAAACCTGTATTGTCAAAATTCAACATCTCTAAATGAGCTAAAATCTGGTTAGAAATAGGATTTAGTAATATTTGCCATATACAAGTGAATATCTAAATATTATGCTGTTTATAAATTAAGAAATCTGAAAACAATTTCTAGATAATTTATAAAAAATTAGGTAAATATACTGGTTTATAATCTAAGAAATATATACAAAGTATGCATACAGTTATATTTTGTATGTTTATGTTTATTTATATTAATATTTATGAAATTCTAAAATTCCGAAGTTGCTTATGAATTTTCACATAAGACATGAAAACACAGGAATACTGGATTTTTTTTTTTTTTTCTTTAAGTAAAACATAATATATGTGGGCAGTAAATTAATATGAATTTGAAAATAATTTATATTTATAATCTACACTTATTATACTTATCATTTATTAATGAATTTTTATCTGTTTATTATTATTATTGATTGTACAAATATTTGTACCTGTTTATAGCTTGGACTATTGGTGTTCGGTGTTTTGGGAGTAAGGCTGATTGACTACTCTAGTATCTTAGGCCTAAGGGATATTGCCCTCCGTGTGGGTCTGGCCCACCAGCGGCCGAGCGGTTCTGCGCTCAAAGCTGGTAGATGGGAGGTGCCGGGTTCGATCCCTGGTCGCACTCATCGACCTAGCCGTTCGGAGTTTTCCGTGGTTTCCTCCGAAACTCGTGTAAATACGGGCTAGGACCCCTTAGAAAGACCCCCACGGAGGGCATTCCTCCTGTAGGCCTAGGACACATCAGGAGTCAATCGGCCTTAAATCCTACAACCAACCAACCAACCGTGTGGGTCTGTCTACAGGGTCCTAGTCCGTATTTATACAAGTTTCGGAGAAACACATGAAAAACTCTGAATGGCTAGGCCAACGAGTGCGCCCTGGGATCAAACCCTACACCTCACGTTTACCAGCTTTGAGCGTAGTACCACTTGGCTGCTGGTGGGCCCTACAGCTTAGACTAATAATTTTTTTAAAAATCTGTACGGGTAAATATTACATTTATTACAATTTATACATGTCCAGAAAGCATTCATATTTCTCGTGTTTCACGGTAATTATATGAATTTCAGACACAATTCAAGCTTTTTTAACATTCAGAATTATTACTTTTTCTTAAAAACTTGCAATATCAGCAGTCATTAAGAAAAAAAAAAAGAAAGTTATATTTTTCTATAAAATATTTAAGTACAAAATATTAGGCTATGCATTTTTATTTTACTGGTTAAATACATAATACTAAAAGCACAATACTAAAAAAATTGAACTATACAATGCTGTATTGCAAATAAAACGATGTCAATCAAAATGATCTATCAATGATATATGAATCATAAATTTTTAGAAGCCTAAAGTTTTGTTTTTATATTAATCAAAATGTTATAATAATGTTTCTCCAAAAACATTAATATTAATTATGTTTACCTTTTAAAACATGCTGATAAATAATATCTTATTGAAAACAACTATATTTTTAAAGTATCGCATAACTAAGTTTAACATGTGCTATATCAAGCATAGTTATAAATAAATTTCATAATAATATATAAAAGTATCACAGCATATTTTGAATGAACATAGAAATAATTCATAGTAAAATTTTAAAAGCCTAAAGTTTTGTTTTTTATATTAATCAAAATGTTGTAACAATGTGTTTTTCAAAGAACATCATTCTATTTACTTTTCAAAAAATCCTTATGAACTATATTTTATTAAGCTAATTTTTCATACGACAATTAAATTATAAATATAGGTTTTTGACATTTTTGACAAGGTGGTTTTTGACATGACGGTTTTAACCATGGCTTAAACCGTCAAAAACTGTCACGTGTCAAAAACCTGCCAACCCTGCTTTACAAATAACCATCTTATAAGTTACCTAAGAATTAATATCTTAAATTTTATCCAGGATAAATTTCCAATGTCAGTATTTTAATTCAAAACGACATTTTTTTCCGGTCCTCCTAATAGATCAATCGCAATATACGCTTTCAAAATGTTAAAAGTTTGAATTTGCAGTAGAAACAAGCAAAATAATTAGTATATTACAGAGAAAATTCAAGATAAAACAAGCAAAATCATTATTATGACCAGCGTAACAAGGAAGCGGTCCGAATAGCCTCCACATTAATCGCACCGATGGTCCGAATAGCAACGGCCTTAATTTTATAGAGGTCAGTTTTGTATTTTAGTTTCCATGCAGTTCTATACCATTTCTGATGCATTTTTCTCCATAATGCAAGTTTATGTGAAATACTGCATTATTCTGCCATGTTAAGAAAATTTCAAATTTGATATAACTTATAAAGTTTTTAAATTAGAATATTTATAGTCAATGATGTTTAAGCAAGTATCATAAATGGTATTTTAAAATTGATCCGACATCTTTTAGATGAAAATAATCATTATAATTAGGGATGTGGGTTTACCAGAAAATTTTGAAACTGAAAATTTACCAAAAATTTTTGTCTCTAAATTACAAAGGTTTTGTAAAATAAAATTAATATATGAAAAACTACAAGTAAACAAAACTATTCAGAAAAAAAATATGAATAATTATTCAATTCAAAAAGAAATTAATAAAGAAAACACAGAAATTATGATTTAATGGTTTTTAAAAATGTATAAAGCTAGAAAGTTATAATAAATTTTAATGACTGTTTTGCATGTATAATAGTTAAATAATCTATATAAATAAGACTAGCAGACCCGGGCACGCATTGCTGTGGCTAAGTTATACGTTGATAATTTGATAAGGTATATAGTATTTCCCCACAACTGGATTTGGCGATTTTCTTTGGCACCATTTTGAACGAGAACGATGTCGTTCTGGATTCTTTGCAATAAAATATGGAAAACTGCATGCTTTTATTTTAGATTTATGATTTGGCCATAATCACCAAATCCAGTTGTGGGGAAATACTATAGTTGTTCCTTTGATAAATATTTTAAAACTTTAAAATAGGATATCTCATGAAATATTACGCATTTAAAGTAAATACAGGTATCACTTTAAATAGAAAAAGATTAATATATTTTAACGAAGTGATGAGAAGATTTTGAGTATGTTAAAATTTTAATAGTAACAGGGGTGATTGTGACTCAAAGGTAAAAACCCTGAAAATTAGAGCCTCAAATTAAAACCCCCCCAAAATATCACATAATACTCAAACTGTTTAGGCCAGAAGCCCTCAATCCTTTTACATTTCATTCACATATCACCTGGATAACAAATGAACAACCAATGAAAGCAAAAAATAACTTTATAGGAAATATGAAAATACAGATGGGTTAAGTAAAAACCCTGAAATCAGGGTAAACCCTGAACACAAACACCCCTGCAGTAAATTCAAGTTAATCAAGAGAGAAAATATTGAGGATTTTAAGATAGCTTTTTTAGCAATAAATATGAGACAATTTTCTAGTTCATCTTTCTCCTTTGCTTGTTTAACCTTTGGACAAGTTAGAATAGATACAAGGAAGAAGTCTCTACCATTGGTTCAATCCTCTTGAAATTATCTTAAAATACCTATACCTCTGCAGTTGTTTATTTTGGATTTATGATTTTATCATTTATGATTTTTAGATTTTATGATTCAGCCATAATCGCCAAATATCGTTGTGGGGTTATACTGAAGTTGTTCCTTTATATTTAATAACTTTTTTTATTCTTTAAATCCATTACCATAAATAAATTCAACACACTGTAATATAAATTCAAGATACTGAAGTTTTATTAATTAATGTAAGTTACAAATTCAAAAATTTTATATTATTAAGTGCAACAAGACTTCAAATTTTTACATGATCCAATACAGCTTTTAGGTTTACCCACGGATGACGGAAAGTAACTTTTTTAAAGTCAGATAAGACCTAGATTTCTAAAGTGAATCCTGCTTTTTGACATTTATCCTTGGTACAATAATGGCCTTTTGAAGTTTCCAGAGGAAAAGCATCTAATGTGTCCGCAGTAAAGCCACAGTTAACGCATGAGATAGAGAATTTTTCAGGGTTTTTTAATACCTCGAAGTTATATTTATTCGTTCCATAGCTAACGTAATGGGGAGTATCAAAAGAGGTTTTACAGGTCTCACAGTTTTGCCAGGCGTTTTCGTGCTGTTCGTTGAAGTGATACCCACACAGTGTATAGCGGCGATGATTTCGATGACAACTATTCCTTGCATATGAAAAAAGAACATACGTGTCTTCATCATCGCAAATCCAATGATTACAGCAAGGTGTTTTCGTTAACGCTTTTTTGCTGCTACCACACAGTCCGCATTTGGGTTTATTTTCATTAGATTTTGCAGACATAACTATTTCCTAAAATCTGAGCACAAGCTTTTCTATATTGATTTCGTAAAGAGCAAGGTTATACACTACACACATACAGGCGATTAACCAGTTAGTAGAGTCGCTCGTTGGTCAATTTCCCGCCTCGCCTATCCTTCATTGTTGCCAGATTTTTTTATTCAATAGCCACCAAAAATGTTTTAGTGGCAGATAGGGCGGGTTCAGGCTCTCCACCGATCCAATTGGTCGTGGACTCGTAGAACAATGCGTCCAGTCTCATCGACCGGTCTAGATCATAGTAGTCCAGTCCAGTGTAATGTTACAGTGCCTAGAAGTACTTCTAGGCACTGTAGTAATGTGTTCTATTGACCGGTCGTGGATCAAATCGCCCAAGAAACATAGATATAGTAATAAGACATAGATTGATCAGTGGGGTCAAAAAAGTGATGCCTTTTTTTCTCGGGGAAAGACGGCCATTTTATTCTCTTTTGGATGTCTTTCCCCAAGTGAATATACACTGGAATACACACAGATAATTTAGCAAATAAAGTTTATGAATAATTTATGTACTAAAGATGAATGGAAAAACTCCAGATACTCATTTTTCTTTCTCTCTTTTCTTCTTCTTTTCATCTTTTTTTTGTATGGAATAACGACATTTAAAGAAATTTATCGCAAACAGTCCAGAACAACATCGCTATCGTTCAAAACGGCGCCAAATTCAGCTGTGGGGTTATACTGAAGTTATACCTAGTATAAAAATATAAAAAGCAGAGATTAGGACTGATTTACGTAAACTTTATTTACATGACGCTAAGTTTTTTAAATTTATTTGTCGACAGAAGTGGCAATAAAAAGTTTGAGTTTAAATAATTAAACTCTATTTTAATTAAGACTGAGTTAATGCAGAGGTATAGGTATTTTACGATAATTTCAAGAGGATTGAACCAATGGTAGAAACTTCTTCCTTGTATCTATTCTAACTTGTCCAAAAGTTACTTTTGCGAAGGTTAATCCCAGACGGCCTCGGGTTAAACGAGCAAAGGAGAAAGATGAACTAGAAAATAAGCAATCAACAGAGACAGGCTCTCAAGTGTCTCAAGGGAGAAAACTTGAGCAAAATCTGAGTATCCTAATCCTAAAAGAAGTGATACAACAACCAGGACTTTCACAAGCAGAAATACGGAGAAACAGTGACGACAGTGGGACATTGAGTTGAAATTAGATTGGTATGAAGAAGATGTTGGACTTAAAATTTTTAATGAGAAAGAATTAGAAAATCTGAGGGATTAGTTAAGTTTTAAAGTTTAAAGACGGAGTACTAATGCTCAAAATTTAGTTACTAATGTGCATTAATGAGGAGGTAGATATGATGCGCTCAGCTATTCCAAAAGTTTTATTCTCTTGTATTAAAAAAGATGATCCTCACAAGGCATCTAAGGTTTTTCAGATTGAACGTTGGTGCTATGTAAATTGGGATTTACACGAAAAAAACGGTAAAAAGGTACATAATTTTCTTGCACAGATACTATCTAGTGAAGATTGCTAGAAGCAAGTGGATAATTTCCATGAAGTTAAGCTGGGTAGGCAGATGGTAGGCAAAAAATTGCTTGCATCAGGTTCAAGTAATCCCTTTGTTGAGTTTGATAAGTATAATATTGCCTGCCGATATTGTTTAGAAGAAGAGATTATTTCTTTATTTGAGGAAAGAAAAGAAAGATTGTCAGCTCAAGGTAAAAGTAGCTTGCTAGAGTATGGCCACTTAGTTAGGTGTTTAAAAGGCTACGTTTTAATAGTTTTTTGGTCGCATTTCGTTAGTGGTTATATCGATAAATTTAATTTGGGTGCACGGAGTAATATTAATAGGAGTTGAAGGTCCAATGGGAGAAAGCTACGAAACTGTGATCTAAATTTTTGGTAAATATTGAGGGCGCCACTTGTCATTCCTCCCTACCTCGGCGCGGATATACTGTTGTTTTCAATAGAATTTTGCTGGAGTACATTTAAAATTTTTTATTTTAAGCAATTTAATTTCTTTGTAAGTTCTTAAAACTGCATAATTCAGATGTTTCAAATAATTGTTTCGTTCCTAGTTGTAAAACAGGCTATGATAGTGATAAGAAAAACAAAAAAAAAAGCCCTAGGAGAAAAATAAAGTCCGAGTTCGTGTTTTCTGCACCTAAAGTAAGTTTATTTTTTTTCTTTACAAAATTTCATCCATTCTCCTTCCTCCCAATTATCTGTTTTAGCTAGCTTCGGTTCATAAGAATCATCATTTTTTAAAAGCTTTCTTTCAAAGTAAAATTAGTATAAAATAGCTCTTAAAAAAAACATGTTGGTTAGAATACTCTATTTAATGAAATTTGCTTTCAATCGAAATTTTTTCAGCTTGATATTATTTTTAAAAAAATAATTAAAACGAGACATTTCCCCCATTGAATAACATTGCGGAAGCTGGAGAGAAGGAAGGATTGCACGCTGGCGCCATCTGTAAATATTAGAAAACAACATCACAAAATTTCAGCGTTACCTTCTTCTCCTGTCTTTTTACTCCGTGTTTGGGTGGCTGTCATACATATGAGTATGGGCGTAAATGTGCTATGGATCCCAAACTGTCAGAAGCTGAAATATTAGAGTTTTTCTTTAGCCAAATAAGTTCTGATAAATATCCAGAGCTCCTAAAAAGAGATTTTGCTGAAAATCTTTATTATGGCAGTTTAGACACGCTCCGGAGTGCACACAGTTTCGATCAATTTTGTGAGTTATTTGATTGCTTAAAGCCAAGTAGTATTTTATTTGGTTGAAATATCTAAGAGAAGTAGAAGACTATTCAGAGTGTTGCGTAAATGGGTAAAGCTTTTTATCCATATGTGGACAAAGGAAGGATTCGATAGTCATTGTGCTTTATTATTAAAGAAAGAAATGATGAGTAATTCTGTATTTCAAGGAGAATTGCTAGTACCTCTAATTAATAGGGGCTGTATGGAACCCGTGTGGGCCGTGTTAGACAAAGTTAGTCCAGAACAAACTAAAGAGTTTGGATTCTAGCCATGCAAATCATATCCGTTCTGTATTAAAGAAAAGAGGCGATAAAAGCTCATTGGATAAATTTTTATCATATAGTCAGTGGCTGAAGAGTCTTTACTGGCAAATACTTTTAGACTATTACATAGTTATGTTTAGGGTGTCAAGTGACCTATGGATATCTTTTGCCTCTCTTCTTCACCTCTTCTTTGAAGCCTGGAGCACCACCTTACTTCGATTTTGGTGGGTTCTATGTTGTTACAGGTGCTGTTATTTGATAAAATCTGAACTGCTTTGTGTTAATTGCAGGAAGATGATAGTTTGTTAATTTGAAAAAAAAAAAAAAAAAAAAAAAAAAATGTTTTAATTTTAGTAGATTTGTAAAGGCTATGGTTATTTTGTTATTTTTGATATTGTTAAAATGTTCTTTAATTCTGCTTTTTCTTTTCTTCATGCCACTGTGTGAGCCAGATTTACGTTCTTCCTCCTGTTTCAGATTAACAATTTTTATCAGGTTTAATTGGCATGTTAATTCCTAATTTTGCTGCTTCTGGTTTATTAGTAGTATCTTTATTGTATTGTACAGAAAGGGTATATTTTTTGTTTTTGGTCATTATTTATATAATTTAATTTTTTTATTCAGTTTTTATAAAATCTATTTATTAGATTTCTTTTATATCCTGCTTTTTGAAAAATTCAATTATTTTATGAAACTCTTTCAATAGTATTTCATTTGAACTGATATTAATTGCTTGATTTACATAAGATTGAATAGTGACTATTTTCTACCTGTAGGCTGTTTTACATTTAACATCAAGAGTTTCATTATTGTTGTTTGATTTTCAAAAAAATATAGTTTGAAGTTCATTGTTAGGGTTTTTTGTTTTATGGTAACGTATTATATAAAAAAAAAAAAAGGTATTATCCAGGGTTCGCACAAAGGGAAAAAAAAATGAGTGGGATTCTCCCACTCTTAACAAAATAATTAAGTAGAAATCTCAAAATTTAAGTGAGATTTTTGAAATTTAAGTCAGTAATTACATTTTACAGAAAAAAAGTATTTTCAAGAAATATGCAAATTACAGACATGTGATTGCTGAAATTAGAAAATTTTTTGCTAATATGATTGATTGGATGATTAGTTGAATATTGATAGCGTCACTTTCAATAAACCTGATGACATAAACATTTATATATATAGTTTTTATCTGCATTAAGCATTTTCAGGATTTTTTCGTTTGCGTAAAAAAAATTCTTTAATATACCTGCAATGACTTTTATATCCACATAAAATCTTATTAAAATTTCACACCAAGATAAAAACAAATTTTTCAAACAAATATAGAATATGACTTTTATGTATATACATTAATCATTCATATAAAAGTAGCAGTAGCTAATTATTAGTTTCATACGTGCATAAAACCAACTGAGTATTAATTTTCTTAAATTGATTTAGAAAAAATTTTCTTACCTGAAAAATCTATTCTTCACTTCCCCCATGTTTACAAATTTGGTATGATATGACAACCCATAAAGATTTAATTTAATTGAGAAAAAATAAATAGATTCATTAAGTTCAGCACTAAAGGTCTAAAAATAATTACATATGTCAGAAATATTGAGCACTTCTATTGCTTTATTGTTTCTAGAATTGATCATTGATCACAATCCGGATTCTGAAGATTGGGAAAGAGGGGGAGGGATTAAAAAAATAATTACAGAGTAAGAAATATTAAACTCTTTCAATTCTACTTCTAGAATCAAATAAAGCAAGTTTAAAATGAATATTATAAATATAATTTATGTTGCAGATGGGTAAAGATTGGGAAACAAGACTTCTGCAGAACATTTGATTGCTGATCGTATTATGGAGATAAATAAAGGGGCAGGTGGGCAAAAAAATAATTACATGAGCAAGAAATATTTAACAATTGTATTTCTTTACAAGTTCTAGAATATCATAAAGCAAGTTTGAAATGAATATTAACATTTATGTTGTGAATGGAGAAAGATTAGGAATCTGAAGCTTTTGTAGAACATTTGATTGTCGATTGTTCCATTTTTATTTATTTTTTAACGAACGATATCCACGATTTTTTTAAAAACGGAAAAAATAAGTGAGGGAAAAGCGTGCATATAAAAATTTTTTAAGTGGGATTTTTTTTTTTTTTTTTTTTTTTTTTTTTTTTTTGCGCGCTCTAGCGCGAACCCTGTTATCAATTTCTGTTGCAAAATATAAAATCTGCTCTTGAGATTAATATTGAGATTTTAGCAAATGATGGTATTTGTAACTACATAGAATTAGTTTTTTTTTATTGAATCTGAGAGAGATTGCTACTTTACAGATGTCTTTAGAAGATAAGACTCCATATAAATGCAACTTAAATCTATAGTTGTAATCTATAAATAGTCGAATTCAATTGATATTAAACTTAAGAGCTCATAAAATCTTCTGGACAAACTGGTGCTATGAGCCATGCACGGTAATAGTTCTAATCTTGGTATGGTAAGAGTCCTTATGAATGCAAACCTCAATTTAATGCAGAGAAGCTGGGAAGAAGACTCTATTGAATCAGTGAAGACTTAGAGATATATTGCAGCACCAAAGGCTTTTACTGAAGCATCAGTGAAACCCAGAACCACTATGTTGACAGACTTGTTTTGCATGAGGCATTTGGAAATACGGATTCTATGTTTGGTAAAATATTCAGGAAATTTCTCAATTTGTCAGAATGTTGAGGAGAAAGAATGACGTTCCAATCTAATTTTAGTGACTATAGTTGTTGCATAAAAATTTTTGCTTTAGAAAATGCAATCTGAGAAGACCAAATGGGTCATAGTCTTGAAATTTAATGCAAGCCTTCTCTTTTAGTTAATGAAAAGCTAGGATTTGCAACAATTCTGTAAATAAATCAATTGGTAAAACTATTCCACAACATTCCTAAAGTTATATATTAAAACATCTTAAAAGGATTTTAAATCATAATTACTAAAACTTATACCTTACATAAATATCCTTTTTTAGTTGCACAAATATATTTCGGACACATCATGTCCATTTTCATTGCGCTTAATGACTGTTTCTTTACTGTTGCTATTTCTTCATCTTTGTCGCTCTCTTTGTTTCATTTTGCTTATCCATAGTGTGTTGCCATATTGCAAGAACACTATAGTTGCCATTGACACTATGCTCCCGGTCATTTACAGATTGGGGGTTAGTTATGATTTCAATTGCCTCACGTTTTAAAGTGCATTGATGGTTATTGAGAGAGGCTATTTTTTGGATATTACGAGAATTTAAATTTATGGGATTAGTATTATAAATAGCAGATAAAGCAGTGGTTAGTTTGTTATATTTTAAGTAGTGATGTGGGGTAGAAAATTTTCTATTATGTCTTTTCAAAAAATTTTCAAACCGAAAAAGCAATTTTTATAGTAAATTTTTTACATGAAGGTCATTGTGCCTAAATGTGACGTGATATTTAGTATGTTTATCGCATTTAGGAAATTTATATTTTAGTAAATAAATAAATATGAAAAGAAAGAGAAAATGGTTTAACATTATACTCTTAGTTCTAAACTTGTGCTTTGTGTCATTTCTTTTCAAGAAATTAAAAAATTGTCTGTATTTTATTAAAAAGTATACCAACGTCGCATTTAGGAAATTTTTGTCACATTTAAGGTACTATATCCTAAATGCGATGTGTAACTCCCTAATTGCGATACAGCATTTAATGCATGGTAGTTACTTGGATGTCATTAAAACTTTCCAAAGAAGGTTGAAAACTGTTATTGACTTAGGTTTGGGTCTGTCCGTGTACTAACTCCCGTAAATATTCATGTAACTTTTTGATACTGATATATATTATTCAAATTCATTATAACATGCTCCCTATTGAAGATAGTGTGTAGCTCTACTTGTTTGTATACACGGACACACAAAAGTATTCCAAAGCTTTGTGTTCTATGGAAGGTATTTTCTTAAACCATATTTTCTTACCGTTATATTTTACACATATCTTGATGAAATTGAAATATGTTATTCAACATTACTATCGGATGTTCCCTATTGAAAATGGAGTAAATACCATCACTAGAATTACGTTAAATTAAAGAACCTTCAAACTTGCCTCATTCTTGGCCGTAAATTTTTCGCCCGGACGTCCAGGCCTCCTCAGCGGCTTCATCTGTCGTGAAGTTCGGATGATGTAGATGTCTGTGGGCAGTTCTCTTTATGAGATGTCTCCTCGCTTCATTTAGGGCCATTGCGTCGCTGTCATTGCACACATTAGCAGATAAAGCAATGGGTCAGCAATGAAGCAAGTTTGAAGGTTCTTTAACCACCAAATTAATTTCCTCGATGTCCGAATTATCTGCACAAAAAACAAAATTAAAACCACTGTATACCGAAAACCTACAAACAGTAATGAAATTATACACTATAAAAGCAAAACACCCTTTCGATATAAAATTAACGCTATTCGATCATACATTAATCGCGCCATTCTAATCTGTGAAGAAACTGAAGACTTAAATCATGAAATAAATACTATAAAAGATTTCACTAAAAAAGCGGGATACCCTCATAAAATAATCAACAAACTAGTTAAAAACAGACTAAAAAACCTAAATAACATCCCAAATTAAAAAAAAAACCCTCTAAATTTACCTCTTCAGTCCCATATGACCGGGGAGCCGCTAATAAAATTAAAAGTTCAGCTAATAAATACGGTATCAATATCCCGATAAAACCAAATAGAAACATATATCAATTAATACACAACAATAAAGATCCAATTTCACCACTAGAAACTGCCGGAATATACAAAATACCTTTTATTAATCAAAATAAAAACACAGGTTCATACATCGGAGTCACTAAAAGAAAAATTAAAACCCGAATTAACGAGCACAAACACGATATTAAAACTGGCAAAATAAATACCGCGCTAGCAAAAACGTATAACAGTGAAAATATAGAAATTAACTTTAACAAAACTAAAAAATTAGCCGACTATAATAATTACCATTACGCGATGTTCCGTGAATCCTTAGAAATTACAACCAACCGTAATGTGTATTGTGTGCAATGACAGAGACGCAATGGCCCCAAATGAAGCGTGGAGACATTTCATAAAGAGAACCGCTGAGGAGGCCTGGACGTCCAGGCGAAAAATTTACGGCCAACAATGAGGCAAGTTTGAAGGTTCTTTAATTTAACGTAATTATAGTAATGTCTCGTTTTAAGTTATATAATTTCTAATACCATCACTAGTTTGTATACAGGGAATCCCGTAAGTATTCTCTCACGCATTACGCTCTATGAGAGGTATTTCTGTTACCAAACTTTAAAAACTTTATTTTGCACAAATCTGAATGAAATTCAAATATGTTAGTCATATGCACAAAAGAATGCTTTCCATAGAATACAGTATGATTAGCGTTAGGTTTACAGGGCCACACAAAAATATTCAGTTACACTAAGGGGTATTGGAAATTTACTGGAATTGCAGTTTCGTTTATATTAAACGTTTTTATTACTTTCTAAATGTTTTTAACACTTTCTAACAAGGTAGAGAAGTGTGAATGACTTCGGTTTGTCTGTGTGTCTGCATTCTAACTCCCTTTATTAATTATGAAATTTCTTGAAACTGATACATATTATTAAAGTTCAGTATGAGATGTTCCCTAATGAAAATGAAGTGTGTGCCTTTACTAGTTTATACACAGGGGTACCCGAAAGTATTCCAAAGCGTTGTGTTCTGTGAGAGGTATTTTTATAAACCATATTTAATTACCATTACTTTACACATACCTTAATGAAATTGATATATGTTATTCAAGTTCACTATTGGATGTTTCCCATGGAAAATAGAGTAAATACCCTCACTCGTTTGTATATAGGGACATCCGAAAGTATTTCAAAGCATTGCGTTCGATGAGAGGTATACTATGAACTAAATTTTAATTCCTTTATTTTACACAAATTTTAATGAAATTGAAAAAGGTTACTCAAGTTCATTATCGGATGATTGTTATAGAAAAGTGAGTAACAGGCCCGGACTGGCTCCTTTGGGGGCCCTCGGCTAAAAATCTAAAAGGGGCCCCTCACCGAGGAATTTAGAGTGAACAGGATATTAAAATACAGAAATTTTGAAAATTAGGCTTACATGTTTAAAAACGACATTCATCCTTTTTTTCCACTTAGCAAATAGTTGAGTAAAAATGTAAGCTTTTTCTGATGTAGTTTACTTACTTTCACAATAAATATTTATATAATTTTTTATACCATATATAAACTAGTTCCTCGCTAGTTTGCTAGATAAAATATGTTTTAACTAAAAATGAAAATGATTCATTATTTAAAAATGAGATTGTGAATTATTTTTAGCTTCAGGTCAACCAATCACACTGTTGAAGCCATAATAACATAATTCCTACTATAAAACCTAAGTAAATATTAAAAAGGTACACAATATTAAAAACTGTAAAATCTGTAATTTTATAGCAAAAAAAGGCTGTGAAATCAGCATTGTTAAAGCGTAAAAACCAACAAGGAACGTACGGAAAACCAAATCAAGGTTCTGGCTGATTTCAATGAAATGTTTTTGAATTTTTTGTTTTTTTTTGAATTTTTTAATATTTTTATATAGATAAATAATACGGAATTTTCAAAAGTTATTTAAATGTAATGACCAGCGAATAGCAAAGCGGCCTGGCGAGGTTCACCTTGTTTTTATATGAAATGTCTAATTTTCACCCGAAATAAATAACTTAAAAATTAATCTTAGAAAATTAAATAATAAAATTGCTTTGCTACTGTTTTTTCTGGTAGATAAGTAAAAACTAAATCAGTGTTGTAATACATTGACTTCCTACATTATACTCTAAATCAACAGCAAAAAAAATTCCACTGTTTAATGCAATTTTATTCAAAAAAAAAAAATTTTTTTTTTGGTTAAAAATGGCTTCTAGGTACATGAAAAGCGAAGCGTTGATAACAGTAACTTGATTTGGACTTTTATTATAATGATTTTAGGGCAAAAACAAAACATAACAAAAAAAAAAAAAAAAAAAGGAAAGGCTTGGCTCGAAAATGTTCATCTGAAATTATGAACCTCTAATTAAAAAAAATTAATTTTATAAAACTAAATAATAGAATTTTTTTGCTTGAATTTATGAGCTAATAAACTAATTCCAGTTACCTGTATTTACTATCTGCACCGCTGACGAATACGTCTGGTTACTGAGCTGTCGTTTTTTCCATGTGACACTTATAATTCAAAATTATATAATTAGGAAATACTAGCTTTTTTATTATTATTATGAAGGTCTTAAATAATAGTTTTGAGGATCGTAATCATGTGCGCCTTTTCATTTTTAATCTTATGTTGAAATAAGCTTTATTTTAGTACGTAAAATATATGTGCAGTAAAAACAACATTACAATTTCAGGACATTTAGTGTGGTCCTTAAAGTGCCTGAAAGTCCTTTATTTTGCCAAAATATTCCCTAAGTCCCCCCCCCCTTATTTTTTTCTTTCCCTATCAAAAATCGTAATATATTTAGATATGCTGAAAAAATGCTATTCAAATGCGATGAAATTGATTCGCCACATACCTTACAATAGATATACAATATGGAAATGATTAATTTTTGGCTGTCAGTAATCTGATTAGGTTTCGCATTTCCCTGTTGGTCAATCCCTCAAATTCCGCGTATTTCTATTGGTTGATAATCTTAAGCTCAGTTCCCTCCCTCTCCTATGTATAAGAGCACTTATCTCACAATTCTGTATGCACTGAAGACGGTACGCTAAAGGCTACCGAAACAGCTGTCTGATTTCCTGTTATTTATTTTTGGCGTTCTAAAAGTTATTTGCATTGTTTATAACCCCACGACAAGTCTTCCATCAATACACTGACATGATATTCTCTTATTTATCTACTGAAATATTCAACAATTCAAATTTGTTTAAATACTTTGTAACTATACTAAGGGTTCAGAAACTCCATGAGAGCCACTCCAAATTGTTTTTAAAGATATCATGTCGTGATTAAAACTTAGTTTGCAAAAGGAAAATGTAACACGAAGAGGCATCTAGAATGATATACGAACAGGTATTCTTAAGCCTAATAGTATTTTAGCATTTTACTAAAGACTGTTTTCAGATTTTAGCATTCTTACTAAAAAATTAGGATCAAACCTCTGCGTATGGCTCCCACAATTGCTACGGGATTTGAAATCAGTCTCCTAATACGAATCACATGAAAATAGCATGCCTAAGTTTATTTCCCTTATTTTCAATACGGATCCTGATATTTCTGCATGAAGGCTAAAGAGATTTCAATAGCGATTGTTTCATGCTTCAATTTTGTAACTAGATAGAGATAATGCCAAAGATCTGCTTCATTATTTCTTTTTTTATCCTGAACTATAAGAGAAAAATTCCTTTTTAATTTTATTTATTTATTATTATTATTTTTTAATAATTTTATTTTATTTACTATTTATTTATTTATTTCAAACTTCTTTTGGTGGTATGGTAAAAACAAAAAAAGATTTCTAAAGCGGCAAGCCATACCAGTAGCTATAGGTCCTTTTCTAAAAGCTAGTTGACAGGAAATGCCGGATTCGAACGCTGGTCATATTCGTAGACCTTGCCTAGGTATTAAAAATTTTCAGTTTTTTTTTCTTTTTCCCCCTCTGAAACTTGCATGAATACAGGCTAAAATCCTTTAAAAAGATTCCCATAGAAGGCAAAACACTGTAGGATCCTCAAGTAAAAAATATGATTATACCTCCCATCCATCCACACTTAAAATGATAAATTTTGAGGACAATTAATTAACGAAAAAAAATATGAATATTCGAAATTTCAAACATAGCTTTAAATGTAAAATTTGAAACTTTTCATTTTATATTATAAAGAGCAGTAAAAGTAAGTCCATCTTAGAAATTATTAGAAGAGCCCTGCCCCTAGCCCCATGGACCCATGTAGTTCTATGCCTATGTCTTAAGTTGTTCAGCAAAACAAAAAGAGTATGAATTCTTTTGACATTGACTGTATATATTTTTTAACTATTTGATGTCGATGAAATACACTTGGTTTACACGTGGTAGGAGATCATAAAAAAAAAAAAAAAAGAGTATATATATATATATATATATTATTAATTTTTATGCGTAAAATAACTAGGTCCCTTAAATCTTTTTTTTTTTTTTTTTCAATTTTGTTCCCTAAAGTTCCTTTATTTTTAAGGGAAATATGCTAAATGCTCTGCAATTTTGCACTTATCAAAGGCAGTCAGAGGGTTAATTGTATCATTATTGTCCCTGAAATGCCGATTTTGTGACTGAGTGGAACTAGTTAACCTTATTTAAACGTTTGGAAATTTTTTCAACATCTAAAGATTTTCTCTTCTTTTATTTTCGAAACGCAAGTTTGGTTAGACACGTTTTATGTTGACAAAGCTTTGATACTGCTTTAGTAACAACCCTACTACGAGACTAATTAGCAAGCGAACGCACAACAAAGAAGTTAGTTATATTAGATTAGAACATGGATTAAAATACTATTTTAATCCTGATTTTAACCATACAAGATAAGAACAAGAATTGCAACTCCGAAGTCACGTATCACTTTAAAATTTCGTGGCTGGCTAAGATAGGAGAAAGCAAAGATAGAGGGTGAAGCATGAAGCAGCGAGCTCTAAGAATGAAACATTCCCGAGTTGACCTGAGAGCATTCTAGATGAAATTAATCAAAAATACCAGATTTTTTCCCGCGAGGCCTCAATATTTGGTTGTATTTAAATTCTTTGATCGCGAACTTTTCTTAAACTGTGTGAGAGGTTGTCTAACTTAAACTGCACAACATGCGATGGGTCAAAATTGATTGTAAATACGAAGTTTATTGGTAAATAAATAGTCAAATTACTCTAATGTAACTAATTATAAAGTAATATATTTATTTTTAGGGGTTTTCTGGGGCCCCCTAGAGGTGGGGGTCCTCGGCGATCGCCGACCTGACCAGTCCGGGCCTGGTGAGTAAATACCACAACTGGTTTGTATACAAGAACATCCGAAATTATTCCAAAGCATTGCGCTGCATGAGAGGTATTTATATAAACCAAATTTTAATAACTTTACTTGGCACAAATCTTAATGAAATTGAAATATGTTATTCATATGCATAAAAGAATGCTTTCTACAGAATGTAGTATGATTAGCATTACATTTACAGGGTCACACAATAATATTCAACTACATTGACAGCTTGTATTGGAAATTTGCTAGAATTGTATTTTCGTTCTCATGCGATTTAACATTTTTTAATTGTGAATATGTTTTCAATTTGTGTATCTATTTGCCCGACTCTTCATCTGTCTATCTGTCCGTCTACTGCACCCAGCTTCTGTAAATATTTTCTGAATTAAAAAAAAATTATATATGTCGTTCATATTCACTATTGAATGTTCCCAAATTAAAATGGTATTAATAGGTCCTGTACGACTGGTTTGTGTACAGGGACACACAAAACAAAATGCCAATGCATTGAATTTTAGGACACACATTTTTATAATTTACTTTTAAAGAACTTTCTACTGTAAAAATTATAAAGAAACTGACATTAATTGTTAAATTTCTAAAATAATGTATTGTATAAAATATGACTTTGTTAACCATCAAATTTACAGGGCTACACTAACATTTTCAGATACATTAAGAGCTGCGATTACAATCGAAGGTCTTTATGTGTAACTCTGCCTTTAACAGTGTATGTAACTCTGTGTGTAACTCTTCCATTTTATTAACAGTGTGTGTAACTCTGCTTTTTAATAACAGTGTGTAACCCTTCTTTTTTTGAACAGTGTGTGTATAATTCTGAATTTTTCTATCAGTGTATGTAACTCTGTGTAACTGACAGTCTGTGTGTGTGTAACCCTGTATGCAATGGGCAGTGTGTGTGTGCAGCTCTTCTTTTTTATTAACAGTGCGTGTAGCTCCGTGTGTAACTCGGCTCTTTTTTTAATAGTGTGTGTATCGCTGATTTTTTGTAAACAGTGTGTGTAATTATATGTAACTAACAGTGTGTGTGTAACCATGTATGTAATTAAAAGTGTGTGTGTGTAACTCTGACTTCTTATTAACTGCGTGTGGATAACTCTTCCTTTTTATTAACAGTGCATCTAACTATGTGTATATTTCTGCCATATATATTTCTGCCTAACAGTGTGTGTAATTCACTGTTTAATTCTTCTTTTTTTTAACAGTGTGTGTAACTCTGTGTATGTCACTGATTTTTTGCTAACAGTGTGTATAACTCTATGTGCAACTAACAGTGTGTATGTAATCCTGTATATATAATTAACAGTGCAAGCATAACTCTGTGTAACTCTGCCTTCTTTGTAACTATGAGTGTGTATTTCTGTGTGTAACTTTGCTTTTTTATTAACAGTGTATGTAACTCAATGTATAATTTCGCCATTTTATTAACTGTGTGTGTAACTCCGTATGTAATTTTTTTTGGGGGGGCAAAGTGTGTAAAATGTGTGTACCGCTAATTTTTTGCTAATAGTGTGTATGTAGCTCTGTGTGTAACTCTGAATTTTTATTAGCATATTGTGTGTAACTGTGGGTGTAACTTTGCCTTTTTATAACAGTGTGCGTAACTCCGTGTTTAACTCTTCTTTTCTGAACAGTGTTTGTATAACTCTGTGTGATTCCATGAATATGTACGGGAGATAGAGCGCGGACAGACCGACAGACAAACCTAAGTCATTAACACTTTTCAACTTTGTTGGAAAGTGTTAAAACATTTAGAAAGTGATAAAAATGCTTAATGTGAACGAAAATGCAATTCCAGAAAATTTCCAATAATGCCCCTTAATGTTGCTGAATATTTTTGTGTGACCCTGTATACAAACCAGTGATGGTATTTACTTCATTTTCAATGGAAAACTTTCGACAGTGAACTTAAACAATGTATTTCAATTTCATTAAGATTTGTGTAAAAGAAACGTATCAAAATACGGTTTATAGAAATATGTCTTATAGAACACAATGCTTTGGAAAATTTTTGAGTGTCCCTGTACACAAACCAGGAGAGGTTCGCACTGCATTTTCAATAGGGAAAATCAGATAGTGAACTTGAATATGATTTATCAGTTTCAAGAAATTCCATCAATATATACGGGAGTTAGAGCGCGGACAGACCGACAAACTGAAGTCATTAACACATTTCAATCTTGTTGGAAAGTGTTAAAACAAGAATGAAAAATCATGCAGTAAGCATTGACTATTAACACTTTCCAACTGTACATACTTGTTGCATCGTATAACTTTCGCCATTCTTTGCCTACATTATCACACCGCAGACAGAAGCACAGAGAGATTGACTAATTGAATTTAAAACCACTCTTAGACATCGTTGAAAAACGTTAAAAAGGCTTAATGCAAAAGAAAATTTAGCCGTTAGATTATAACTGCTGCCCTTAATGTATTTGAATATTTTAGTGTAGTCCTGTAGATCTGAAGATTGATCCTATCATATTCTATACAAAATATTATTTTAGAATATTAAAATAATATTTTGTATAGTATATTAATTTCAATTTCTTTATGATTTTTACAGTAGAAAGTTATTTAAATGTGATTTATAAAAATGTCTGTCTTAAAATGCAATGCATTGGAAGTTTCGTGTGTGTCCCTGTACACAAACCCGTTGTGCAGGACATATTAATGACATTTTAAGTAGGAAACATTCCATAGTGAACTTAAACATTTTCAGAATTTTTAAAAATTGATATAAGTACTCTCGGGATGGTAGACAGACAGATAGAAAGATAGACAATCGAACAGAAAGGTGAACAAATTAAATCATATTCGTACTTAAAAATTGTTAGAAAGTGTTAAAAACGCTTATCGTAAAAAAAAAAAAAATGCAATTACAGCAAATTTTTATTAATAGCGCTTAATGTAACTTAATATTTTTATGTGACCTGTAAGACTAATAGCAATCATACTGTACTCTGTAGAAAGCATTCCTTTGTGCATATGAATAACACATTTCAATTTTATTAAGCTTCGTGCAAAGTAAAGTTATTAAAATTTGGTTTGTAGAAATACCTCTCATACAACTCAATACTTTCAAGTCTCCCTGTACACAATCCAGTGGTAATATTTACTCCAATTTACATTGGAAACATCCGATAGTGAACTTGAATAACATATTTCCATTTCATTAAGATATATGTACAGTAAAGGTATTAAAATATGATTTACAGAAATACATCTCATAGAAAACAACAGTTTGCAGTACTTTCCGGTGTCCCTATACACAAACCAGTAGAGGTATTCACTCCATTTTCAATAGGGGACATTTGATAGTGAACTTGAATAACATATATTAATTTCAAGGTATTTTATAAATATTACCGGAGTTAGACCATGGAAAGGCAGACAGATGGGCAGACAAACAGACAGAGAGATACACAAATTGAAATCATATTCACACTTAAAAATTGCTGGACAGTGTTAAAAACGCTTAATGTAAACGAAAGTGCAATTCCAGCAAATTTTTATTAGCGGCTCTTAATGTAACTGAATATTTTTTTGTGGCCCTGTAAATCTAATGCTGATCATAGTATCGTCTGTGGAAAGCACTCTTTTGTACATATGAATATTATATTTCAATTTCATTAAGCTTTATTGAAAGTTAAGTTATTAAAATTTGGTTTATAGAAATACCTCTCATAGAAAGCAATGCTTTGAAATACTTTCGAGTGCCCCTGTGCACAAACCAGTGGTACTATTTATTCCATTTTATATATGAAACATCTGAAAGTGAACTTGAATAACATATTTCAATTTCATTAAGATTTGTGCGCAGTTAAGGTATTAAATATGGCGTACAGAAATACTTCACATAGAACACAATGCTTTGGAATACTTTCGGGTGTCCCTGTACACAAACCAGTTGAGATATGAATCCCATTTTTAATAGGAAACATCCGATAGTGAACTTGAATAACATATATCAGTTTCAAGAAATTAAACAAATATTTATGGGAGTTAGAGTGCGAACAGACAGATACGCAAATTGAAATCAGTTTCACATTTAAAAAATGCTGGACAGTGTTAAAAACGCTTAATGTAAACAAAAGCGCAGTTCCAGCAAATTTTTATTTGCGGCTCTTAATATAACTGAATATTTTTGTGTGGCCTTGTAAATCTAATGCTGATCATACTATTTTCTGTGGAAAGCACTCTTTTGTACATATGAATATTATATTTCAATTTCATTAAGCTTTATTGAAAGTTAAGTTATTAAAATTTGGTTTATAGAAATACCTCTCATAGAAAGCAATGCTTTGAAATACTTTCGAGTGTCCCTGTGCACAAACCAGCGGTACTATTTATTCCATTTTATATATGAAACATCTGAAAGTGAACTTGAATAACATATTTCAATTTCATTAAGATTTGTGCACAGTTAAGGTATTAAATATGGCGTACAGAAATACTTCACATAGAACATAATGCTTTGAAATACTTTTGGGTGTCCCTGTACACCCTGTATATGAACCCCATTTTCAATAGGGAACGTCCGATAGTGAACTTGAATATCATGTCAGTTTCAAGAAAATCCTTAACCATACACTTTTCAACTTTGTTGGAAAGTGTTAAAAAGGAAAAAATGGTTAAACTTACCTTTATATATCAATTGTAAAACTCTCCGCATTTAAGGGATAAAATTTATCGCATTTAGGAAAGTTTTGTAAACAGACCGTTAAATGCGATAAAAAATTTTAAACCCCTCTAATTAAAAATGTGCAGTATTTTCTTTAATTTGCTTCTGATGGGTGTAAAGGATATTCAAGCACATGATGTAACCACAAGGAACTAGAGAGAGCAATAAAACGGTACTTGCGGGAGGAAGTTTTGTCACGTGATTTCTGGCAAAACACTTTCCCCTGAGCATCACTGTAGCACTGATTTATATGGTAGTCGCTAATGTAATGTCCTTGATTTTTTCGATAGATTTTACCCAAAAATAAAAGTCATATATGTATGAAACAATAGAGCCTAGAATCATTTGTCATCCTCAGTTAAAGTATTCCATGCCTAATTATTAACCCGGTGGAAGGCGCGCGCTAACCCTCGAACTGTTGGAATTCAGTTGCAGCTGCCTGATGCCATAAGTGTGCTAATTCGCCAAAACTAGTAAACTCTCATTTTGTTCCTTCTGCTCAGTTTGTGTCAGCGTTTTCTCATCATTGACCCCATCATTACATTATTGTTAGCAATACATGGAGCAAACAGATTTAGCGAAAGCCTCATATTTGTGCAAACAATAATGAAAGTGTAATTTGAAATGAAGATCTGCCATACGAAATTCGTATACGAAGGTTTACATAGCTCGAATAGTTTTGCTTTTTAAAGTAAGATATTAAATGGAATATTAAACGGTTTGTTGGTTGGGTTTTACGTCACATTAGTGTTGCGCTTTGGGCAATTGGCAAATAATTTGGGTCTCACCAATAAGGATGGTCCTGGGGAAGTAAATGGAATTGGTGCTTTGAGAAAAATGCTATGAATAGAATTACAAGTCTTAATAAAGTTTCAAGTTGTATCGGAGTTATGCCTTTTTGATAAATTTTTAATATTGTAGGTGCATTGGAAAATATTTTTGATGAAGTTCTGTTATGATTATCATTCAAAATGATTCTCCGATTTAATCTATCTTCACCATGAAGGCTCCATTCCCCTCCATGGAGGACCAAAATTTTCATGATATGTCTTCTAGTGGCGGCTCGTATTGGGGTACTTCATCGAAACGTCTAGAAAAAGTACAAAGAATGGAACTTTTATTCACCTAATTGGCTGATTCGCTTATTTCAACAATCTAAGTAAATATGTTAACACTTCAAGAGCCAATTAAAAGAAAACGTTTTCGTTGTTAACATACTGTTTTCAGTCATTAGCCTGCAGCCCTCCCATAACGTCACTCACGAGCCGCCACTGATGTCTTCTCACCACGTTTCGGGGCGTATCCTAGACAGTTGCCATTTGTCAATAGTGTAGCACTAGTGCTACCTAAAACCTATATAATCTCAACCATCTACATACATTTGTCGGTAAATATAAGATGTCACCGAAGCAAGGGAGCCATCTACTCCGTAGAGGATTAAAATTGTGATGGAATGTCTCTGGACCATCCTTAGGAGTGAGTCCTTGTACGTCGCCAATTGTCCAATAGTGCAGCACTAGTGCGTTGTTAAACCCAGCCTGCCTACCCATCCTGTAAATATACAAAAAATATACACCCTTAAATGGTGTGTCCTAGACTGTAGCCAATTGTCTTAGCGTAGCACTAGTGTGACATAAAACGCACGTCTGCTCTCTCTCTTAAAGTTACATACAAACGGAACGCTTGCAATTTCGATGACGTAAATTTTGCAAGTTTTTTGCAAATACAGTCAGCAGCAAAAGTAACAGAGCACTAGCGAAAATTCCTATGTAAAAAAAGTACACTTAATGCAGATTTGTTAAATAAATCCTTGTCGAATCCTGTTCTCAATCAGTTTAAGAACATGATTCGACAAGGATTTATTTAACAAAACAGTGTTAAGTGTGCTTTTTTCACATAGGAATTTTTGCTAGTGCTCGGATACTTTTGCTGCCGACTGCAGTCATAGATTTGGAACGCTTGCAAACGGCTTTGCAACTGGAAGTGTTTCATTTGTATGTACCCCTAAAAAGTTTTAGCAGTTGTGGTGACTCAATCATCCCATGCGAGTGCTACCGGTCTAATTAATTTAATGATATTTTAATGAATACAAATTAAGGGCGCCGCGCTGAGCGGGATTAACGTTGCGTTATGCTACGCAATGGGGAATTGGAGACGCTCTATAGTTAGTTGGTTGATTTTTAACGTCACACTAGTACTGCGCTATGGGTAATTGGATGTACCCCTAAAGATGGTCCGGAGACATGCCATCACAATTTTGATCCTTCACGGAAGGTATGTCCTCTTAAGGTAATATATTATAACTAAATTTAAATATTCAGTATTTTTTTTTTTTTCGTTATTCGAAGACGTTCACTATATACTTATAGAGATTAGTGTATAATCGATTTTAAACATTTTTCCCCAAAAGTTATTTTTTAAAAAATGGCGTTTGGAGGAGTTTTTCTTTTCTTTCTTTCTTTTTTTTTTTTTTTTTTCATCAAGAATGAGATTGAGTGAGTTTAACGTCTAACTAGAACTGCGCAGTGGGATATTAGCGATAGTCTGTGATTAACTTTAAGGGATGGGTTAAAGTGTTATATTATTTACACATAATATTATGTGTATTTAATTTTATATATAATGTTTAAATTATATATATATATATATATAATCAAAACATGTATGTGTATATATAATAAATTGTTTCCATACGTATTTTAAACCCTAGGCTTAAAATCAATATTGTCTCCAATAGCTCACTATGCAGTTCTACAGCGACACTAATAAACCCTTTCTAGTCTAATCCACATGTATTCAGCGTTCTGTTTGACGTAACTCGCACTCTCTTACGTATGCTGTGGAGGGTTGCAATTTTCGGCACGATAAGAAAAGCGCCATGTTGGCGATTTTTCGAAACCGGCTACCTATTCCAATGAATTGTCTTTTTTGGGGTAACTGAGTCACCCCAGCGACTGCTACCGGGTTAAAAACGCTTAATTAATTGTAGTTTAGAAGATTTAATGACTATCGAATCTTGGCGATAGAGTTTGTCGCCAAGAGAAAATTTCTTCCGTTCGCTGAAATGCTTTACTTTCTTCCAAATAATCATAAAAATAACAATAAAAATATAAAATAAAAAGTACTTTTCCTTATTATTTTTGTTTGATACATTGAAAAAAAAAAAAAAAAAAAAAAAATCCTTTTTAATTTTCAATACATGTGTGTATGTGTGCGTACTAAATTTGTATTGCTAAAATTAATTTAGAAATGATATTACTTGATTTTATGCTAAAATGCTATTTTGCAATGCTTCATTTTAATATATATATATATATATATATATATATAATATTTTATTCATAAAAAAAAAAAAAAAATCTTGTTACAATTGAATTAAAAATATGTTAAAAGAAATGGTTATATGGCAGATGCGTACTTGACATTTGCGTACAAGCTGAAATTAGTGACACTTGCGTACAAGTCCAGGTGTTCCATATGTTACAGATCTGTTTTCGAAAAATCAAGTGGCATTTCCGTACAAAATTTGTTTCGCTGTATTTTTCGTTTGTAACAAAAAGGGGTTGTATCCATATGTTAAACTTGAAGATAAATACTTTTATATAAGTACGTGAATTATCTCTTATGCATGTAGTCTTACGACTGACAAAGTTATGCATATAAAAGTTACAAGCTATAATAGCCGTATTTACTTTCTGAAATAACATTCAATTATTTATTCACTGAGTCAAGATCAATAAAGGTCCTTATAAATGCTATTAAGATCTTTAAAAATATTATTTCTTAAATACTTTTTAACAAGTATGAATTTTTTTGTCTAAAATAAAGAAAAAAAAAAGTTTAAAAAAGACTCTCTTCTTTATCAATAACGAATTGAACCATATTCCAATTCCTGAAATTATTTGTCGTTCACATATATGTTCACATATGTCACATTTCGTTTTAAAGGTATTGGTGAGCTCTTTTGAAAGATACCCATCATGAAACTTTACTCCCCTCGAGGGTGGACTTCCCCCCCCCCCCCCCAGGGGGTGAGGCGGGGCTCCTACATACACACATTTTTTTCCCAGTTGACTATCTCTATTACAAAAAACATATTATATTCGTTTCATTTGGTTTAGTGCAGTCCAACGAAAAGCTTTCTGTAACATTCCTATATGATATACATAATACCGAGATTGGGATTCCTGCTACTGTTTGTTCTTAAGATATGCTGATAACACAGACAGACAGACACACAGACCATTCGCTAAAAACATGATTTTCGTATTCAGGGGACCTCAGAACATGTAGATACAACAAAAACGCACGTTCGAAAATTTGACCCTAAAACAATACTTTCTCGACCCTATGGGTAAGAGAAAGTAAAAATAAGAAAAAGAAGGAAAGAATAGAAAGAAAGAAAAAGGTTTTAATGTTTGCATCATATGGATACAACCCCTTCATGCAAGGATCCTCAAATAAGGCGAAAGAAACGTTGTACGCAAGTGCCACTAGATTTTTTGAAAACACACCTGTAATATTTAAACCACCTGGACATGTACGCAAGTGCCACTGTTTTCAGCTGGTACGCAAATGTCATGTACGCATCTGTCACAACACCAAAGAAATACGTTCGTTGAAGTTATGTAACACCTATTAAATTACTTTAAAAAAAAAAAAAAAGAAAAAAAAGAACGTTAATTGTAGAGGTTAGCATTACATTGAATTTAATTACGATATTTTATTTATTCATTTAATGAAATTTTTTAGTAATTAAGGTTTACAAGACATATTTTCCCATCACTGATATTTAAAAAGATTGAGTATTTAAATTAATTTACCTAATTATACTTCTTCACTATTCCCCATCATAGATTTGTTATCTTTAATTTCTGTATTTATACTATAAGAAAACAATAATGCTTGTTTGTGTGATTTTTTTTTTTTTTTTTCAAAAATAAAAATTTAGAACAAAATAATAATAATTTAAAAATAAAAATTTAAAATTTGAATAAGTTACAAAGTTTTTAAAATAGAAAGTTCTTAGTTACAGTTATTAAGAAACACCCCAGAACTAGCGTTTTAAATTAAAAAGTACGAAACTTTAAAAAAATACTATAAATTGCAACAAACTGGCAACAATTGTTTCAGGTTAAAAAAAAAAGCACAACCCTTCGTCAGGTGAACAAAGTAGGGACGAGTGTTGCAAACAAAGCGGCAACGTTTGTTTGATGTTATTTATTTATTGATAAACCATATTAAAATGTAAATAAATAAATAAAGGCAAACATATTTAAATAATAATATAACGAGTGATAATTACATAAAATAATAGTAATTATAAATATGTTGAACATATCAGTATCAGTAAATGTACTATTACGTATCTTTTTTTTTTTTTTTTTTTGTTCTTTTCATCCGTTTGCCGCATAGGAGTATTATACTCACGCCAATAACTGTGATAAAGCAATGGAACTGGCGTTAACAAGCAACCCCCTTCATCGCCAAATGCCTAAACTCACATGTTTCATCTTCGAGACACTTTCATTCGGACGAGACAATAGGGGTGCGCTCTCTAGTTACTATATTTACTCTGTGGATGTAACAGTGGTTATTTGACCTTTAAAGATAAAAGGATAAAATCACAGTTACAATTTGAAAATATTTCATCGCAATTAGGAAAAGACCGCGGAAAGCCATAATGAACAATGTTTATAGCAAAAGAAAATTCTACTAGAAAAAACCTTTGAAATTTAATGAAAAGTTTCGCGAACCATTCTTGAAATATGTATGTTCCATTATGATTTATAAGTATGCAATTTATGCATTTAGATTTTCAGTAGAAGTACTTTGTCGCATTTATGGGTTATCACATTTAGGCACAATGACCTGATATATTTAAATTTTTTTTTATTAATCACAGTACAGTTATTAGTTACACTTACAATAATGTCAGATACAGTGTGAGAAACAAAAGTTTTTGATTAAAGTTATCATTTAGAAAGCTACCAGATACATATGATTTGAGCAACTTGCTCGAGAAAAAGGTTATTTATTATAAATATAAGAGATCTATGGTTGCTAATCAGAATTTTAAATGTCCCTTGAATAAGTTTGTGTGAACATTATTATTAGGGATGAAACAGATAGTGATTTTGCCGGATATCGGATATCCGGAGCTCTTGTGCCTGCCGGATACGGATATCCGGCATTAGTTTTGTTTTTTGTATATTTCTTTTCTTTTCTTTCTTTTTTTCTTTTTTCTTTTTTTTTTAACAATAAAATATAAACAGATTTCATGTACTATTCTTTTAAAAACATTTTAAATATAATTTACTTAAACATATTTAATATTTTATTTATTTGTGCAATATCACCATGAAGATTAAAACTTTAAACCTAACATACTCATTCCTATACTTGCAGCTTGTCATGAAAAGTATTGTCACAAAAAGATAGGTTTTGTTCAGAATTACAAAACTAAAACTTATTATTTACATATTTTTTACATTACTAGTATTAAAAAAGTGAAATAAAATATTTTACTAATATAATCATAGTTGAAGGGTTATTTTCATAGGAAAACTAATATATTGTGGCAACCACAAAACTTTCTGTTATATCATTCTATATTACAGTGCCACTTACTGCTTACGTTTTACAAAAGTTTACCCATAGCTTCTCACAATAAATATTTTGCATATGGAGTTCGGTGCAATTTTAATAAACAGATGCTGAGATATAGGCTTTTAAAAAATCATAATAGCAGCTCCACCTATCAGCTGACATGTACCTAAATAAGGTTGACATTCATTTTCATAATGGTTATCTTACATATCAAGTTTTATGCACTTATGTCATAGAAGTTGAGACTTAGCCCATTTATGAGGTAAACTGCAGCGCAGTATTGCCACCTGTTGACCGATATACACTAAAAATAAATCACAATAGTGTTTCATAATGGCTGTCTCACTCACATTCGAAGTTTTGTGCAATTATACACAATAGAATCTGAGGTATAGCCTTCTCATCTTGGGGAGAAATTTCCATATAGCAGCATTATCTATTGGCCAACATGCACCCAGATTGAATCAGCATAATTTCTCATAATGCCCTTCTAACATAAAGTTTCATGTAATTATATGCAATAGAACCTAAGATATGGCCTTCTCTGAAATTGCAAAAAGTGCTGTATAACAGCACCACCTGCTGAATGATTGGCACCAAAATTCGATAGGCACATTATATGCCAAGGTGCATGTACATATATATTTCTATTAAATTTTGTGCAGTAGTTCCTAAGATATAGCCTTTCTTTAAGTTGCATAAATCACAGTACGGTAGCATCACCTGTTGAGCCATATGCACCAAAAGTTGATAGGCAGTGATTTATGTCATGGTTCAACTACATATAAATTCACATATAATTATATGCAGTAATTTCAGAGGTACAGTTGGACAGAATTTTTGTCACGTATACACAAACAGATATATTTTTTAATTTATCAAACCAGGTTCTGGACTTCTTACAATGTGTAAATCCATCGAAAACCAGAAGTTGAAAATTTTTATGAATTCAATAATTTCTTTTGAGACATTTATAAGAAAACATAAAAAAAAGAAGAAAAAAAAAAAAAGCTTTAAACTAGTATGTTATGGCCATCACAAAACTTTATTCTATATCACTATATATAACAATGCTACATGCTGTTTAACGTGCACAGAAAAAATTTAATCATAGCTTCTCACAATAAAGATTTTAGATATAGAGTTTAGTGCGATTTTAATCAAAAGATTTTGAGATGTAGCCCTGTGGAGAATCATAGAAGGTGAGGAACAGCTGCGCCACCTGTTGGTCGATATACACCAAAATTAAGCCAGCTTTCTGTCTCATATTATTTATCTTGCATATCAAGTTAAGTGCAGTTAAATATTATAAATGTTGAAATTTAGCCTTCCTATTCAGAGTAAATTGCAGCACAGTATAGCCACCTATTGATCGGTATGCACCACATTTTGTGCAATTATACACAAATGAATCTGAGATATAACTTCCCCAATCATGGGAAAACTGAAACATAGCAGCACCACCTATTGGCCGATATGCACAGAAATTAAATAAACGTGTTTCATAATAGCCCTGTGGCATAGTTTTTTTTTAAATTATACACAGTAGAAGCTGAGATATAGTCTTCCTTTAAATAAAAGAAATCACAGTATAGAAGCACCACCTGTTGAGTGATTTGCACCAAAAGTTCATGGACACTTTTTTTTTTGTTAAGGTGTAACTATGTATAAATTTATAAGAAATTCTGTGCATTAACTCTTGAGCTAGAGCTACTACACAACATTTTTGTCGCACGGACATTTTCTAAAAATGGTCAAATTGTGTTCTAGTTTCCCCAAAATGCATAAATCCACTGAAAACTGGAAGATGAAAATTTTTAGGAATCTAATACTTCTTCTATTTAAAATAGAAGAAAATAGTAATTCAAAATGAATTTATGTTTTTTTCTTTGTATAAATTTTACATATTTCATACTTTTATAATCTGTATAGATAAGAAGGAAAAGTTTAGATTATTTATTAAAATTCTTTAATTAAAAGTTAAGTTTTTGTAATGTACAAAATCAAAAACTTTAAATAATTGAACATTTAAAAAAATATTTAATTCTTCTCCTTTAACAATCTGAAAGTCAAAGTATAGACTTTCTGAAAATTTAAATATGTACTTTTATTTGAAATGATTTTAATTTTGGGGAATATAACTATGCAATGTAATGGGAATTCTTAATTTAGGTGCTTTAGCAAGATATTCTATTAAAAGCAAAAATTTATATATCTATATATATATATATATATTAACTAGCAAACCCGGCCACGCGTTGCTGTGACTAAGTTATACGTTGAATTATACGGCTGTAAACTATTTAGTACAGTCAAATTATTATTTACGAACAAAGACGAAAACGTTGTAGCCGATGTAAAAACCTACAGGATTGAGATTTGAAACTTAGGTCAAAATTTGGAAGCGATTGATAAAAATTTTCGTAGTGTTGATATTAAGCACAAATTAATTTTATTGTAGGGTCCTATAAATTTTAATGGAGGAGTGATATATATTATTTCTAATGCTACTTTGGATAAAATTGCTAAAATGACTAATATATAAATTAAATTCTATTAAAATTCTATTAAAATAAAAGTATAAAAGAAACAGACGATTTTAAAATCAATTTTTATGGAGGAATGAAATATGATATATGCTATAATGGATAATTTTACTATAAAATGACCTCATCATTTTAAATATTTTAAAGAGGGCAACAGCTGTAGTTATAAAAAGGAAAACAATAAGGCTAAACCAGAAAAATAAGTAAATTTGATAAATATTTTAAAACTTTAAAATTGGAAATCTTATGAAATATTGGACATTTAAAGTAAATACATGTATCATTTTAAATAGAAAAACATTTTGGAAACGTTTAGTGTATTTTAACGAAGTGATGAGAAGTTTTTGAGTATGTTAAAATTTTAATAGTAAATTCAAGTTAATAAAGATGGGAAACATTGAGGATTAAGATAAGAATAATTATAAGAAAAAAAAAAAAAAAAACTTTTTATATACCATGCTTTTAAATTTTAATATACTAATAATATACTAATTAAAAGGAAAATGATAAATATTCTATCATAGTTTGAAGTCAAATTTGTTTTCAAATGTCTGAATAAAATATCTGATGTAAGATACTAATATTTTGCAGCGGAATAGATTTCATTTCTGTCATCCTTGGCGAAAAAAAAAGAATATCGCCAATTTATCTGGCGAAAATATTTAATTCCTTTCAAAAATCATGGTTATTTTAACAACTTATTTTAAAAGAGTAATGAATAATATGAAACAATATTTCGTACAATACATATTACATGTCATACATACGTACAATGAATAATACATATTACATTTCGTTCAATGCATACATCTGGCATGCATATTTTCGTGTTACGCTTTTCATCGCCAAATAATAATAATAATAATAATAAAAAGCCAAGACGACAGAGTTTTGAAATTTAAAATTAAAATTTTGTCAATTTGACAGCAAAATAATTCAATCTAACACCCGCGATAACTAATACATATCTATATCAAATATAAGGATTAAAATCGGGAAATAAATTTCCTCGATTTTTAATAATTTCTTACAAAAAATCCAGTGGGCAATTAACATAGGAAATCTTTTTCTTGGCTGCACAGACGGTCAGTGAGTCACACTTCGCTTGCGTATAGAACTCATAGATATAGTATAGCATATATAGAATAGAGTGATCATTGGGGAGAAAAAAGTTATTCCTTTTCATTTGGGAAAAGACGACGTTTTTACCAAAATAAGGCCGTCTTTCCCCGAGTGAATACACACGGGAATACATACTAATAATTTAGCAAATAAAATTTATGAATAATTTATTTGCTAAAGGGGAATGGAAGACTCCAGATACAGTTTCAAATTCATATTTCTTTCTTTTCTTTTCTTTTTCTTTTTTTTTTTTTTTTTTTTTTTCAATACCAC